>OY783194.1:9465587-9513217 GCA_963678675.1 Xiphydria camelus
TGATACATTTGCGGGAAAAAAAACACAATTATCTGTAGCTTTTTTGTTATTTTTGTTTTTCAAATTTCCAAACACAAAAATAATAATAGCGCCTAAACTAAAATAGATAGAAAAAAGTTCATCAGGCAAAATTAATCAGAATATTAACTTTCATTAACGTCATTTTGTCGAAAACAAAAATAAGAAAAAGGCCCCTAGGGCCGAACGCCAGACTATTTCGAGTGTGATCTTTTGGTTCGGTACTCTGGAGACTGCCTTGAACAGCCCTGAAAAAATCAGCCTACCCTCGTCGATTTTTTTGTAAAATGGATAAGTGCCTTGGACTACGAGGCGGGAGGTATGGGACACGAGGGGCTACTCACAATCGTAATCATGGTGTCACTCAATTTTGTAATCAAAGTGTAATCACACTGTAATCAACGAAGTCAGTGTAATTACTTATTACGTGTGATTGTATTTTCTGTCATTATTTTTTGGTAATCAAAATATAATCATTTGTAATCATTTGTAATGACTGTAATCATCAAAAACCGCCACGATTCCCCTTTCATGTCCCTGGCACTGTCGCGTATTCGCTCAAATGCTCCTCGCATTTGGGCCGTAGACCGGTGTGAGGGAGAAATTCGACACTCCTTGGGTTCTTTGAGTAGGGTCCTCGGGATTTACAACACTTAACCCTGCCTTCCGCATCTCCCTGGAAATTTCTTCGCGTTGTGTGTTGGCACTCCCGCCCCCGGTCGCAATAGAGAAAGCTAAAAAAGTCGCACAACAAGTGCTCCTAATCGTAGAGCGACTAGTACGTTCAAAAAACCCCGAGCGACCAGAACAGCTCGCAAATAAAATTAATGCATTGTTTGTTTTCCTTTACAAATTGATGTAGTTTTATTCATTGTTGATTTGTTCATTAAAAAACAATTAATTAATAAGAAAGACAGAGTGAGGACATGATTTCAACAATTACTGACATACTGTAATCACTGATTACCATTTCACTGTAATCATTGAGATCATTTAGTAATCATGAAGTCACCTTGGAAGGTAGTGGTAATGAATGTAATCACTGACTACCGAAATCAGTGTAATCAACGTGGTAAACGCTTATAATCGATTACATTTTATAATCACGGTATCACCCAAATTGAATGTGAATAACCCCTCGATGGGACTGGTCAGAATGAGTCATTTTTTGAAGTGCCCGCGATAATAAATATCGCTATATTTTGAAGCTCCTTTGACGCGGCTCAAATTTACCGACAGAAGCCCGAACGTTGCATGTGGCCAACGTTCGTCACCGTTGGACGCATGCAGTTCGCCAACGTCCTCCCACACGATGTGGCAAATGCCGATGTGTCCAACGCTGGAAGGCATTCGCCGCATCGTGTGGGCGGGGAAACGGCGATTGCGTCCAGCGTTGGAACCAACGCTGGAACCAACGCTGGAGCCAACGCTGGACGCATCGTGTGGGAGCGGCTTTAGCTAGTGGAGGATACCCTCAGGATTCAAGAAATCCTCAATAGACTTCTCGACCTGGCGCTGGACCTCACATACTGGGGATACCGACGTCCTGGATCTACGAGAAGGGAGACCAACTCCTCAACTCCCGATAAGAAGAGGCCGAACGAGTGGAGGCACCAGAGGATGCTCCGAAAACTATATGATTCCCGACGAACTTCCCGGTCTGGAGCCGGACCTTGCACGTGATCCACTTCACCAACCGATTCTGGCTCGGGAGATCAACCGAGAAGTACCGTCCCGCTACCAAAGTCCTTGAAGGAGTGATCAACCTAACGGGAATCGTCTCATATCTACACTGAAAAAAATTTTCAGGGAATTGAGCAATAATTCTGGCTGAACCAACCAGAATTTCTAGCCACCGTGGCCACAGCCAGAAGTTTTCTTAAGACAGCCAGCCGAGTATGGCTAAGCTAATATGTTTAAAGTAACAATATCGTGATGTTTGTGTCAAGCTGCGCTGTACTGTTGAGCCAGTTATTTATTCTGATTGATTTAGACGTGCAGTATGCCTACGTAAGCTGTACCGTATCGCTAAATTGCACGGAAATTCTGGTTCATCTAGACAAGCAGTATAGCTGTGTCAGCTATACCGTATTGCTAAATTGCGCGGGAATTTTGGTTCGTTTAGACAAGCAGTATAGCTGTGTCAGCTATACCGTATTGCTAAATTGAAAGTAGGATTTTGCAAAAAGGGGGCGCGCACGCCTATCCTGCCGCCTGCCAACCCGCCTACTGGGGTGTCGGTTTTTTTTCCAACCCTTCCGGGATTCGATTTTTTTTTTTTTTTTTTTTTTATAGAAGGGGAAATGCATTTACGCACCATCCCCAGGTTTGGCTAGAAATCCGGAGGTGTGTGGAGCTCGGGTGATCCCGCGACGAGAAAGTGCAATGTCGCGGGGCCCACACCGGGATTTGAACCTGCGTTCCTTAGATGAGATGCTTCGAGACTGGGAATGCTCGCATTCTACCAATTGCGCTACCGACTCTTCAAGTGGTCTTACAAGGAAACGTTTCGAGGCCGCCGCTTCCGATCTTGATGAAACTTCGTAAATTTAAAGTTTATCGAAAAATAAGAGACCCCTATTTTTTTATAGCGGCCCAATTTTGGTTTAAGGGGGTGAAATGGACCCCTGAATTTTCACCCCCTTCGAGCTATCTCCGAAACGAAGCGAGATAGATGAAAACTTTCAATGTACGTTTTGTTTGGTTTTTTTAGTATAATAAAATCCCCTAAACAGATTTTGAAAAAAAGCATTATTTTTCAAAAAAAAAAATTTTTTTATCTAATTTTTCGAAATTTCGGTTTAGTCATGTGGACAAAAATTTAGGAAATTTTATTACAAATTCAACCATGTATGACATGATATATTACCCTCCTACAGTTTTGCAAATTTATAACTTTTATGTCTGATAATGAGCGGGCTACCAATGGCAGTGACGGGATAGGTCGGGGGTTATTACTTCTATGTATTTTAATGCCACTTTTATTTAATAAAGTTCAACTTCTATGGCTCATAATTATGACAATAATGGTATTCCGTGAAAAAATGTTTCATACAAAGTTGTTTCTTACACCAAGCACACGTAATAACGGCAATATCGCCACATATGTGGCATCGTGGTTCCGAGTCCTGTGCAAAACAAAATTCTACAGGATGTTCAAATTCAGGAGGTCTCCTGAATACATATCCACTCTTGAACCACGAATATTTAATAAAGTTAGTAAACCGTGGTGAAGAAAACTGATTATGAGTAAGAGATTGAAGTTTTAAAATATTATCTCTCGAATGAAGGTTAATATCGTAATTGAAAAGAGTTACAATATCTGAAAACCTCCTTACAAAATTCTTCCACATTCGAAAGCCGTATACGTCTAGCGGAATATTATCAAAATAAAATGGACAAAAATTGTTCAGAAATCTTATTAATAAATCCGACCGTTAATTTATTTATATTATTTTCTGTTTGTGTGTAAGTAACTAATAATTCACTCACAGGTTAGATAAAATTGTCTGAATTTTTATAGTTTTTTGTTGGAATCATTTTTTTCTTTACTTTTCTTCTTCGCGTACTGTTTCCTCCAGTACTCCTCACATTCTTGCAGCTCTCGTTCTACTTCGGCCATGGATGGTCCTGTTGTACGGAATGTCAGATCCAGCGATTTCCCGGGAGACGGCAATGGTATGTGCCCATTTTTAAGATCCTCCACGATCTTCTCAAAAGTCGGTAACTCGTTTGAACCCATCACTTGAATGATAGACGCAGCCAATGAAACTGAAGCTCTTTGCTTCTCGGCCCTGTATATGTACTCCTCGAAAATGCCGTAAACAACATTCCTGTTATTTGTAGGGTTGCCTTATATGGCCCCGGTGATGCGAAAGAGGGAGTTTAGTTCTTTGGACAACCTTTATTATTAGTTGGCTCTGTGCCCATGTACAAATATTTTCGTACGCGCTCTTGAGTTTCGTACGCGGACTCCGAGGATGATGGCTCCTTTTTGGGAAGTCGGACCTCCCACCCTCTCCAGTCTGTTTCGTTCTTGTGAGGCGACTTCATTATATATAAGGAAGCGAAAGAGAAAGCTTTTTAGTCTGAATATTCAGTTTCTATGGTGCACAGCAGTTCATATTATTATTATGGCAATTATAAATCCGATCAATGTGTTAACTTTATTGGTGGCCGTTTTCAGTGTACCAAATGGAAGAGAAACTCCAATGAATAGTGCAGAAGTGCAATTGAAAGATTTATTACAAAATATTATTATACGTAGCATGGAGGATTCATCATTTCGAGTCGAACATGAAAATAAATTGGAATTGGAAGATTCAATCGAGGATAGTGAAATGCACGCTGTTAATACTGACTGGCTGGAATCGGATGTCGAGGATGTTCCTCACGTAGAAACCTCTATACCTCCAGAACCATATCCCTGTACACTCGATGAAGAAGCGGTTAGCTTTGAATATAAACAAAGTGCCATAGATTACTGGAACAGTGGGAAGAAAAGACGTCGAACCGTAGCAGCAGTTCAACATCAGTTTAAAAAAGTGAAATCTGATAGACAATTACGAAGATGGGCTGCGCAAGTAGGACAGGGGGTACTCAAAATGATAAATTAATACGCATAGCGAAATATACTTTTGATAAATTTGTAGAAGCTAGTAGATCGAAAATAATAGTACATAATGTAGACCTTAAACGATGGGCTTTACAAGCAAAAGAAGTAGAGAATCTTCCAACCTTCAAAGCAAGTCAAACATGGTTGAGGTCATTCAAGAAAGCATATAGAATTGTCTCTCGAAAGATCACAAAGTTTGTAACGAGAAAAAACGTTGAGGGTGAGGAAAGTTTGAAAGTACGAAGCCATGCCTTCGTAGAACAAGTGAAGCCACTCATTACACAATATGGACCACAAAATGTATTTAACTCTGATCAGAGTGGATTTAATTTAGAAATACATTCTGGCCGAACTTTAGCTACATCGGGGCAAAAAAAAATTGAAGCTGTGGTACAATCAATATCTTCTACAACCCACAGCTATACTATACAACCCACCATATCTGCTGATGGAAAACTACTGTCGCCTCTTTATGTGGTATTAAAAGAGGCTAGTGGGCAATTGGGAGAACGAGTGCAACAAACCGTGTTTAGGCCGCCAAATGTATACTTCATGGCTTCCAAATCTGGGAAACTTACAACCGATCTCATGAAAACATGGCTGCAAGAAGTTTACTTCCCTAACACTGGATCTACAAGCGTCTTACTGCTGGACTCTTGGAGTGGACAATGTGAGCGAAGTGTTCGAGAAGCTACACCAGAAGACAAGACAATAATATTAATGACGATTCCACAAGGCACCACCGGACTGATTCAACCGCTAGACGTATACGGATTTCGAATGTGGAAGAATTTTGTAAGGAGGTTTTCAGATATTGTAACTCTTTTCAATTACGATATTAACCTTCATTCGAGAGATAATATTTTAAAACTTCAATCTCTTACTCATAATCAGTTTTCTTCACCACGGTTTACTAACTTTATTAAATATTCGTGGTTCAAGAGTGGATATATATTCAGGAGACCTCCTGAATTTGAACATCCTGTAGAATTTTGTTTTGCACAGGACTCGGAACCACATATGTGGCGATATTGCCGTTATTACGTGTGCTTGGTGTAAGAAACAACTTTGTATGAAACATTTTTTCACGGAATACCATTATTGTCATAATTATGAGCCATAGAAGTTGAACTTTATTAAATAAAAGAAAAGTGGCATTAAAATACATAGAAGTAATAACCCCCGACCTATCCCGTCACTGCCATTGGTAGCCCGCTCATTATCAGACATAAAAGTTAGAAATTTGCAAAACTGTAGGAGGGAAATATATCATGTCATACATGGTTGAATTTGTAATAAAATTTCCTAAATTTTTGTCCACATGACTAAACCGAAATTTCGAAAAATTAGATAAAAAATTTTTTTTTTTTGAAAAATAATGCTTTTTTTCAAAATCTGTTTAGGGGATTTTATTATACTAAAAAAACCAAACAAAACGTACATTGAAAGTTTTCATCTATCTCGCTTCGTTTCGGAGATAGCTCGAAGGGGGTGAAAATTCAGGGGTCCATTTCACCCCCTTAAACCAAAATTGGGCCGCTATAAAAAAATAGGGGTCTCTTATTTTTCGATAAACTTTAAATTTACGAAGTTTCATCAAGATCGGAAGCGGCGGCCTCGAAACGTTTCCTTGTTAGCTAAAACAGGCCTTTATATAATGCAACACTGAGATATCTCGGCAAAAATATTTAAATAAATATTTAATTTGCTATCGGGGTACCGACTCGACTTCTACCGGTATTTCGTATGCCTCGGGCACAGAACCGCACAGTTGCAGGGACCTTTTCGGCCGGGCTTGGTCGGTATTGGAGCCACTTCTACCGGTAAAAATTGCTCGAATACCGACCAAGCCCGGCCGAAGGGGTCTCTGCAACTGTGTGGAACTGCGCGAGGCATCCAGTATAGTCCACCCAGCCATACCGTTCAGTCACACTACACATAAGTTTACAGTTGGTGTAAACATACGTTTTATAGTCCAGCTAACTATACCTATATACCTATATTACGTATAATCATACAGTTGGGGTAAGAATACGTCATCTGCTTAGGATAACCTTTCTAGTATATTAAGTAATCAGATGCCATATTGCTGCATCAAACATATCTGTTAGCAATACTTGGACTGCTAACATAGCAATGCTGTATCTCAAATACAACTAATAGAATTACTGTAATAAAAATATTTTTAGGGGGGAATGGCTAGAAAGTCTCAGCCAGAAATGTATTGCTGTTAAAACTAAAGATTTTTTTCAGTGTACATCCCGTAAGAGGAGCCCGGAAGAGCTCCTTCGGACATGGACATCCAGAAGATTCCGTCGTTTGAAGAAAATCTATACGTTACAGCTATCACAGCCGATAAGGTATCGAACTAATTACGCTGAAGGGTTTGAGAACGCGATTACTAAAACCGAGCGCATACCGAATTTCGCTCTTTTTTAACTGTCGCTGTTGACTCGCTTCCTTGTCTAGTGCTATAGTTAGTCCCGTGCGTACGAAGTGCTAAATTAAGACCGCTCAATCATCCTGAGATTCGCCGAACTCTCGACCGGCAGGTCTCAATCATTTCTGCTGTAAAGTTCACGAAGTTTTCCATTTTATTTCGTAGATTTCCATTCCTTATTTTGCATTGTTATCTTCGCGTGTCGGAGTATCGTTCACGTACTTTGTCGTATCGTATCGTTCGTCCCAGAAGACGAATTTCGAGTAAGTGCAGAGTGCGTGCTTTTCGGAAGATTTTATAGTGAATTTCCATATCGTATCGTTGCTTTCGCATTTAGTTAATCCCGAGACTGGCCGCCCATGGACGAGAGATTCCAGTACGTTCAGTAACTCGAATGCGTAGAGGCGCCTCGCACCAGTCCCTTATCGTATCGTTACTCTCGCATTCAGTTCATCGCGAGACTGGCCCCTCATGAGTGAGAGATTCCAGTCCGTTTAGTAACTCGAATTGCGTTAGAGGTACTTCGCATCAGTCCCTTATCGTATCGTATCTTTCTTCTCGATTGTTGTCATATAGCGATTTTTGAAGGTGAACGATTACTACTGTACCTACCGGAAATTTCGTGGTTCTACTATTTTATTTCGCCCATTTTATTGCTATCGTATTTTGTGTGCTATGTGTGATTAGAGAGAGAATTAGGATTTGGTTCTCTCTAGGAGTTTTCTCACGTCATCAAAGCATTTTCGGACCCTTCTGGTCCCAGACCTTATTTCATATCGCTTTCCGTTTAATTCCGAATCTATTCGCGTTTCCTTTCGTTCCGTACCGTACCGTTCTTATATTTGCTATTCCGATTTCAAGGATTGTTTCGCGTTACCTCTACCGTATTAATTTCCGTACTATTCGCTTATGCCGTCTCGCTACTTCTATATCGCACATATCGAGCGTCGTGTGATTGGCTTTGCTTTAAGGAGGGTCCTCAGAACACTGAGCGGGCACTTGCACTTTTCTTAATAAATTTTCCTTTTACTCGTGACTGTCCTTGATGCTCCATCGCTTTCTTCAAATTTTTCTCTTCATAAAATAACAATGTACTTCACTTGCTTGCACTCGTGAACACAGGACATAACCTCATTAACATATGACTTGTCATCACAACCGCGCAAGTTTCGATGGTAACGTTTCGATTTTACCGACTGGACCAATACCAACCACTTATTCCTAAAAAGAGTCGTTGCCAAGTTTATTCAATAAATCTAATTCATTTATAACATTCGGGATTAATAATTTATCAATTGGAAAAATAAAATTCAAGGTGCCAAACAGAATGATAATCGAAAGAAACTATTTCAGAAGGTTTTCCGTAAGAATGATTGCATTTTTTAAAGTTAAACTTTTGTTTCTACAAGTTGCAGCTGACTGTCGGCACCTTTGAAGTTTACTCCGACTCCTTAAGCCCTTTGCACACTACGCTACGCAGGTATCCGATACCTAAGTTGCCAACTCAAGTCTCAAGCAACTGGAGACGCATAGCTCGCACACTACGCTACAGAAGTCGTAAGACCCGCGTCGCCACCAGTTACCGTACCTTGAGAAAATGTCTGATACCAACATCTTTTCTCTGGAACCATCAGGAAAGGGTGATAAAAACATCACACACTATATTCCTTCCGACAATGCATTCGAAATGCATTCAGCTTTGTAAAGGAGAGAAATGACGATTTCAATAGATAACCGAATATTTCGGGAAACAAAGGTTCATTCCGACTCGTCCAGTAATTAACCCTTTCAGGAAAGGTGCGAGACTGCGAACTCATTAGCAGCCTGGATTCGCCGAAATATACTGCTTCACTGATGGCGAGATTGACCCTAGTTTGGCAAGTATTTATGATCGCGATGCTATTGGGTTGGAAAATAAGTTCGTAGCGTTTTCTTTTATTTTCTTTTATTTTACAACGATTTGTTAGTTGTTTCGCAAAGTGTTTATATTTATTTGAAAGAGCTCTTTCTCCTCTACAAAACTGTTATAATTGTTTCTTCGAGTAACAATTTGTTATTATTTTTCAAGATTAGAACTGGAATATCCAGGAGGCAAAGATCAGCATTTTCGACACATTTTTTATCAAAGACTCGCCTATAACACTTTCTCCGTACACGTCGCAAAAGTCCCGAGCGGCTCCGGCAGCTTTTTGACCTCAATAAAAAGCGAAGATAAGCAGATGTCGAAACGACCGTGTCGAGCCGTTTTGTGTCGAGTCGAGTCGTGTCGATTGTAGTGGATTCCTAGCTTTATGCTAACATCATTTGTTTTATTATTGTAATGATTTTGCTTGCTGATTGCAAGAACTGTGCTAATATTTTTTGTTTGGTCTTGCATTGTGTTTACAATAAGTAAACATTATGCTAGCACATTATGGTACTTCAACTGAGTATTATATTGTAATATGATACTATCATTTTGCTATTTTCTTTGACATCACTCAATAGTTGAATACATTTTATTAGCTAAGAGCTAACATTTATTACTAGATAACAGATGTTAAAGTTTAGTTTGAGCATATCAGCTATCAGGGTAATCCGATAGCTATTTCTATTTACACGGTGTCTTCGTGAAACGTAACCCCTGCTTAAATCGAGAGGCTCCTGTACGTTGAATTGCTTACTCTGAAAGGAAATAACTAACTCCTACTTAAAGCTAAATCGAACTTCGTTGGAGTTATAGTTTGAATTGACTATACATATATGAAAAAGGCAATTTTAAAGACTTGATATTTAATATTCTATTTAGGATATAAAGACTTAGGGAATGTGATATAAATATATTATATATCTTTGCGTGCATTTCACCTAGGTACGAGTATATATTCAAATTCTTATCTCATTCATGACGAATCATATAGATAGTAAATGGTATTCCCATTAAACAGCAAAGCCACGAGAAATTAAAAAATAACTATTTTTAAAACTCAACTATTAATCTTAAATACTTATTTGTAAAGAAATTATACTCTTATTCTCTCTCTCTCAAAAACCAGCAGAGCTAGGATGAAGATTTCGATCTTTTTTACTACCTAATTGACGATTGAAGTGACAGCTGGTAAGACCAGGAAACTAAAAATCGACTCTTTTGCATCTCCTACTTGTATACTCATTTTGAATTAACACCAGTGGAGTCAGGTTTAGAGATAAAAGTTAAAGGTGGACTACACCTGGGCATTTTTCCACAGAACATTCGGTATGCTTATATACCCATACGTAAGTAATTGAGTGCATATAATGAAGTTCGTTTACTTTTGGTCAGACTTCATAATCTCTAAAACCGCTTAGTCAACGTTCTTAATCTGTCCGTTCTCGGAACAGACTCCGCGTGTTATCGCGCAGCTCTCGCAGTATGACGAAGATGCGTTCGGACGGTGAATGAACTTTCCGTAAAACATTCTGCGGACTGAACTACTCTCGCATCTCAACACACCCCTTTCCTTCCTCTTGCCTCATTTCCATCGCGACAAGCAGTAATAATAGCAATCATTGTATTTCAAGAGCTTCCGATGTGCTGCCAATAATAATAGATATCTATGGAATGTAATTGGCTCTATGTTTATTCGTCAATTGTCCTTATCACGTACAAAAGTTAATTATTTCGTGTTTTCACCTAATCAAATTGAGAAATACTCAATCTGCTTATATATATCTCTTCAAAAATGGTGCATGGTCATGTATTAAATTCGCTATATTAATTAATTTTTGTTGGTGTTATTTTTCCTATTAAATAAACATTTTAACACTAACGTTATTTATTTCTATGAAACAGTAAAAATGTTAAATTTTTTTTGAAATCATACAGAAAATGTTATTTGAGATGAAAAATCAGTTGAAAAATGGTCCAAATTTAATTGTAGAAGTAATTAAATTAGATCATTTATAGACCTGAAATGTCGATTTTTTATATATGCTTTATCTGTTAAAATGACACGATTTTACACGCAATTCGAACTTTTTGTTCTTACGTCAAGCATATGTTTGTCAGAGAGGCATCGGCTAGGAAATGAAGTACTAGACGAAATAAAGGAAATTTTATTATAACTTTTTTCTCAACTTTAAACTTGCGTTCAAACTGAAAATAAAATATATAGAGTGGCCGGGCTAATTGATCTAAGTGCCAAAAACATTTTTCCCTGGAAAATAAGAAAAACTGCCCATCAGGGAAACCAAACTGACATTTGACCACCTTTTGACGGCATATACAACGAAAAGGAAAGCGCATTAGCACTTAAATCATATAGCTCTGCATTGGCCTTGGCGCATACATCATTTTGTAGAAAAATTCCGAAATCATGGAATTTTGGCACTT
The DNA here is from genome assembly GCA_963678675.1 of Xiphydria camelus. NCBI lineage: Eukaryota > Metazoa > Arthropoda > Insecta > Hymenoptera > Xiphydriidae > Xiphydria > Xiphydria camelus. The sequence continues at coordinate 9,477,012 of OY783194.1, forward strand.
AGATTAATTAGCCCTGCCACTCTACATATATTCATTCCTTCATTATTGTCCATATAACTTTAAATAAAAAATTAAAAAGTTACCTAGATGAAGTTAATAGAACTTTACTTTCATAAATTAATTAAATATTTAATATGCTAACCAAAACCTCTTAGAAAATATAAAATTGTAACATTTGGATTTTAATGAAAATATAAATTGTCCACGTGCGGCAAGGCTTTCAACCGTTTCAGGAATGTCAGACAAGGGTACATTCAAATACATGCGTACCAATTGGGATTATGTATTAGTTGTGGCATTTTCTCACCTTTCATTTCGCAAACATCGCATAGCACCATCTCGAAAAAGTAATCGTCTCTCTCCAAGTCACATTGAAAAAACTTTCACTGTTATACCAGCCCTATTTCTAATTTATATTACGATAAAAAGTCACTAGTCAAAAAATAGGCGATGTCGAATTATCGAAACAGTCTTAGCTGTTTGACAGCTACGTTTATACTGACGAGTAACAAGCATATGGGCGACATTGGATAAGGGGAGGGATTCAGTGTACGGTAGATGTCTGGGTGGGGAGGAGGAGAAATCCAGGACCGCAGATCAATATTAGGGCGTAGACTCAAGGACAAGGCAAGTTGTCAATGGAAGATTTGAACTTCCCAAAAAAGAATTGCAAAAATGTCTAAATTTCTTAATCTGTTTAGTAAATTAAGTTATTTCCCACTCAGCATTTCATTCAAAAATTCTCCATATACGATTACTTTCACTTTAGAACGTTAAAACGATATATTTTTCAGTCAAATAACTATTAATCCGAAAAAAATATTATCCGGAAAATATATTTTTAACTATAATAAACTATACAAAAAATACTAATACTTAAACTTTTTTGGAAGTATTTTTCCGTAATGAAACAGAAAATTGTTTAATGCATATCGTCGGCTAAATATGTTAACCTGCTAACTCCATATCTTACGATTTTAAGATGTTTTGATACTCGGCAACTTCATGGCTAAACTAGACTAAATAATTTACATCCATTTTATTTAAAAAAAGGTTAGATAAATACTGACAATTATTGTGTTAAAATCCGTTGTCATATAAGAACTTTTGTATTGATCAAGACAGTTTTGTTCTCGCTCCTGAAAATCTGACTGCATGTGAGTTAGCAGGTTAACATATTTAGCCGACGATATTTGGGTAATGTAATTATTGAAAATAGATCTTTTGGAGGAGACAGTATGAGTGTAAAATAGAAAATGTTAATAACGCCCAATTATTATACACAATGCATAGCCGTTAAGTATGTTATTTTTTTAACAAAGTGAAAGAATTTCCTCGAAACATTTTAGTGATGCTTACAATTTTAACCAAACGACTATTTACTATTTTTACAAAAATGAAAATAGTTTTTTGAATTAAACTGTTTTCGAGAAACTACATAAGTTTATCGATACAAAATCTGTCATGCTGTCTTCAGAGAATTATTCAATGACAGAATTAAAGTAATAAAAATGGTATTTAACTAATACAATTAAATTCGGATATAGTAAAATGCATAAAATAAAAATAGTTTAATTACAGTTATTATATTACTTTCATTTAAAGCATACATATAATATATTATTATTTTGAAATTCAGTTTTATTAATGCTTATGGCATTAAAACATGCATTGTGAATGTAGGAGGAAAATTCAATGAACTTCAGAAATATTTAACATAATTACTAGAACTAGAAAATAAGTTTTAAAAATTGATATTAAGTATTATCAAACTCTCTCTGCTTTGGATTGTCTAAAATACTAGGTATTTTAGAATTTTCTTAGAAGAATTTACGAAATTATTTTTTGTTCACAAAGCTTAATATAAATGCGTGCTAATTCTTTTTGCATTTTTAATGCAACAGCACACTACATCAGCATTCTTGAAACATTCTATTCTGTATATAAACTTAGGAAGTTAATCGTATACTGGGATCTTCTGGCAGTACGTCTTTGACATGATGCATCTCAGACGGAAAAGAACAAAATACTATACTTGAAATATATTATTCAAAATCCTTAACGTGCCAGACTTTTAAGTTGCACTTTTTTTAAAAATAATAACTTACACAACTCAAAATTTCATTTTTTTAAAATGATCAACCTGCTTTTTATGTATCAAAAAAAGTACTATGAAGAATAAAAACATGATGCTATAAAATCCAATTTACTATTTGAAGAATATATAGTCCAAGTTTTTTTCAGATCGGTCAAGCAGTTTTCGAGAATTTTTATCTACTGATCTTAACCTAATTTAATTCTTTGTTTCTTTCGAGCCTTTTGCACGGACGTAATCTTGGATTTTCACGAAAACAAATGAAGATTCTTCTATAAAGCCGTCGAAAAAAGTGAATTTCTAAACGTACTCTAAAATTATAAAAAAAATCAGAATAAAATTTATGAATGTATTTAACCCTTTCACTCACGAATTTTTATTTTTACAGCTGTACAATTGATAATGTATATTCCAGCTGTTCGATGCTTTAAATTTTAATTTTTCTAATAAAAATGTTTTTTTTTCATAAATTTAATTTTTAATTTTTATGGCGATATATGTCTTATACGTTCGTTACGATGTCCACGAATGTACTTCTTGTGAACAAACGGTCAAAAAATTCTAATTTATGACCTTATATATACATTAATCCACATGTCCACATTTGTGGTCACCATGAGCGAAAGGGGGAGGATCGTCAGAGAAATGACTTCTCAGAAACCGTAGTTGAAAATTTTTCAAAATACTTGTGAACTCATTTTAATAAGAGAAAAAATCAAACAATTTCACTTTACAGTTTTCTCGTAATTAATTTTTAAAACTTACGCGAGATTAGAGCATTGAGTCTTATGGGGAGCATATTTCAAATGCACAGAACTTGCGATTTTCAACCGAAAAAAATTCTGAAAACTATGAAATAAGTTTCAACACCACACGAACTTGTTTTCACTAAATTATAAAGAATTCTCACTCTACAGTTTTTTTAATATAAAGGAAAAACTGTCGAAAAATTCAAGTTTTCATGTACTCGTCCGCCATATGCAAAAACGTGGCAACATCTCACTACGTGACGTCCCAAGCTATTGGCACGAAGCGTGCTCTTTCTTACTAACCAGTTTTCCAACTTGAGATTGAGGTTATAAAGAGACGTCATGAACCGCTTCAACGCGTTGTCCGACGATAAGAATTCTGTTTAACCTACCGATTTGCTACCAACTTACGAATGTTGAAATGCTATGTTGCCACGTTTTGCACACATTTTACATATTTAAAATAAATTAAGTTTGAAGGTATAAAATTGTTTTCGAATATTTATCTTATTTTTAAAGTTGAAAGTAACAAAAAGAAAAAAGAATTCAGCGCCTATACTTATTATTGCAGTTTTTATAAAACTTGAAATTTTACTATTTGAAATTGGCAACACACGTCGGTTTCTTTGTTCTTGTTCTCCTTCTACCTCACCCCAAAGAGCACTGACGATCCTCCTTAATATGCCCCTGAAATGGATCTAAAGGGCCCATACACGTTCAGTCGGCCGGCCGGCCGGCCGTGGACTGTCAGTCTTAGGCACGAAAGGAAGCACTCCGGTCACTACTATGCCTACTGCCCGGCCGGTGTCGGAACGGTCTAGTGGGTGTTGTCTGATACTAAAAAATATAAAGAATATTTGGTTGCATGTGTCGATACGGTTACGGTCCTAGTATGTTACTGTGTAGTGGGCAGAGGCCTTTATGGTGCCCATCCACGTACAGTCGGACTGCAGTCCGGAACTGTGAGCGATCCCGCCTTCAGTCCAAATTTCACCATACACGTAGAGTTCGCCTGCAGTCCGTCGAAACTGTTAGAAAATTGTACGTGCGTGGCAGTTAATCTGCAGTCCAGGCCTGTCGTGCTAAACTTTTATTGATATGAAAAATTGTCTGTCAGTTGCACTTCAGGGGCACCTGTACGGTGCCCGGGCGGTTGATGCTTCCACTCGAGCGGCGCCTCTACGACATTCGGGCGGTTTGGTACTCGATATGTTTTATTTTCGATGTGCGAAAAGATTAGCGGTGCTGCTATAGTGCCGTCTACAATTAAAAAGCGGAATCTGCAGGAACAGTAAAAACGAGAAAATTGATGCTGCAGTCCCGAACTGTGAGTGATCCCGCCTTCAGTCCAAATTTCACCATACACGTACAGTTCGCCTGCAGTCCATCGCCTGCAGTACGTCGATACTGTTAAAAAACTGTGCGTGTGTGGCGGTTGATCTGCAGTCCAGGCCTGTCATGCTGACCTTTCATCGATGTTAAAAATTTTCTGTCAGTTGCACTCCAGGGGCATATACGGTGCCCGGGAGCTGCGGGGAGCGGGGACGGTTAAGGAGTGGGGGTTGAAGTCACTGAAGTCAATCCCCACTCCTTAACCGTCCCCGATCTTGGCCAAATGTATTGTTCGCTTGGTTCCCGTAATCAAACAGGGTGGCTAGACATTCGGTATTCGGCGAACACCGAGCGACTGCTCGGCGAATCCCGAATGTGTACACGGGTTGCTCGCTGTTTGCCGATGGCCGAATCTGGTGTTCGTCCAAATGTTCGCCGTTCCCGTAGTTTGTCGGTCTTTCTTGGCACATCAAAGCAAACGAATAGTCGTAAACACCTACCACTTCATTGTAATCGCCAATCTAGAGTTAATCCCACCGTCGGTCACAATAACAAGGCAGGCGGTCTGTATCCGCGAATCTAGACTACTAATGAGTTCGCAGTCCCCCACCTTTCCCGAGTCGGATGAATGGTAATAAACCGTTTCTCGCAATACCCATTCAAATACTGATATTGATGATACAGCATTGATTTTTTAAAAAGTTGGAGCATATGTGCACAGAAATTGAACAAGTTGCAGTTTGTTTTGAGAAGAAAAAAAATCTTTTCAGTCGGCCGGGATTTTGGTTGAAGGACTTGATATAACAATTTGCTTCGGTTTCGTTCCTTTCGATCGTATGCAGTGGCAAAATCTCCGAAAGTATTATATTTTTGAAATTTAATTTTATGCACTAGTGACATTCCATCAAAAATACAAACTTTCGAATGATTAGATTTTATTATTTGCTGAAAAGTGTTGTTTCCACATGCATGTACTCTTTGAATTGATCCCTTTTATATTCAGGTATACGGGTCACGGGGACCTTTAAACCGTCAGGCGCGGGCCTCGTAGACCGTCAGATAGTGACAGATTCTGGTGCCCCATTTTCGCATACATGCCTCGAAGAGGATTGAAAAGTACTTCGATGCTGAGTAGAATAAAGCGAAATTTACGAATTGCCCTTGGGGATAACATATGGAAAATTCGATTTTTCTTAACAGAAATAAAAAGGTGTCTGTTGCCCATTTTCTCATGCATACCTTGTTCACTAAATGATTCAATAGAACCTGGCTTCGGAAAACCAAAGGTATGGGTGTTGCAGGTGGCTAAAGGGTTGAAATAAGGGCGTAATCTTGTAAGAAAAAATCGAGATTTTGAGTGATTTTCCCACACATGCCTATTGGAAGTATGGAAACGTACATCGTAACTAGCACGAAAAAAATATTGACATGAGTGGCGCGAATAGATAAGTAGGTACATTTTGGAGTCGTAAAAGTTAACGGATGTTTTTTCGACTTTCCAGTTATTTTGCCATGCATGCCTTTGAAACTATAGACTATTATTGATGTGTTAAACATTAAAATAAAATTGGCATGTGGACGGAACGAAGACTTGAGTCGGAAAGTTGCAGGAAAATTGTATGCAAATGGCCGCCATTTTCCCACGCATGCCTTTTGACATATGCTTAAAAAAGTGATTTTAAGTGTATATAACGAAAGACTTGAGTGTCGGACGTGGCTATCATATTAATTATACATAATGTATTGAAAAAAGAGCTGACAGAAAAATTCTAGACATTGCCGCCATTTTCCCACGCACGCCTTTTGACATATGCTTAGAAAAACTGGAGAATCGATGATAAATGAGTACGAAACTGAACGTTTTGAATTAAATAAGAAATACGTTTTTGACCCACTAGTAAGAAGTTCTTATCGCATGAAATACTTGATTACCCTATATATCTCTTTGAAGGATTCTACAGGAAAAAAAAACGAAATCAACATTAGTAATCGACTAGATTGGCGATTATAATGAAGTGATAAGAACCGACCTTCCGAGTCCACACTACTCGGTCTTCGCCGGGTAGAGCTGTCCCTTGGTGGTCACCGAGCGGTCGCTCGGTATTCGCCAAATTCCGAATGTTCGGGCTCGACCTTAAAGCCTCTTTGACATCGACGAGCATTGCTCGGCACTCGCCGAATCCCGCGTGTTTACCGGCACCTTTAAAGCCTCGTTGACATCGGCGAGCATTGCTCGGCATTCGCCGAATGCCGCGTGTTTACCGGAGCCTTCATACACAGTCAAACAGTGCTATCTACAATAACCGTCGATGCACATACCGCTTTTTACCCAAGCAGTTAGCATATACCGTATTTAGATTATGGAAACGTCAAACGGTATAGCCGGATAAGCATATGAAAATGACCCCCGCTTGAATTTCTCGCTTGAATTAAGAAGGAAGAAATCGTACTATTTGAATTCCCACTTCTTAATTTGATCAGAAATACAACAACCGCTTGAAGCACTGATCGATTATCATTGTCGCGCATAGAAGGAAGCATATTTCGTATTTCATTTATATTTTTATATAAGAAACCAGTCAGTAACTTCACTTGATCTTCAGGATAGGAGAAATTACTTATTTTTCCTATAAGTAAAGAATCGCGGTCTACAGCAAGATTATCTAACAATTTTTGTAGATCAGAGGTTTCTACAAAACTTTAATTAAAAATCACTTTTAAAAGGCACAGATCGTCTTCATAGAACTTTTCTTGAACAAATGATTTTTGCAGCATCGATTTTCAATAGGAATAAATACTCTTTTTTTAATATACGCTTGCTTTCGAGCTTCAAAATGAATGACAGTTCGTTGATCCGTAAACACCGGAATACTTATGCGTACACTGAAAAAAATCTTTAGTTTTAACAGCAATACATTTCTGGCTGAGACTTTCTAGCCATTCCCCCCTAAAAATATTTTTATTACAGTAATTCTATTAGTTGTATTTGAGATACAGCATTGCTATGTTAGCAGTCCAAGTATTGCTAACAGATATGTTTGATGCAGCAATATGGCATCTGATTACTTAATATACTAGAAAGGTTATCCTAAGCAGATGACGTATTCTTACCCCAACTGTATGATTATACGTAATATAGGTATATAGGTATAGTTAGCTGGACTATAAAACGTATGTTTACACCAACTGTAAACTTATGTGTAGTGTGACTGAACGGTATGGCTGGGTGGACTATACTGGATGCCTCGCGCAGTTCCACACAGTTGCAGAGACCCCTTCGGCCGGGCTTGGTCGGTATTCGAGCAATTTTTACCGGTAGAAGTGGCTCCAATACCGACCAAGCCCGGCCGAAAAGGTCCCTGCAACTGTGCGGTTCTGTGCCCGAGGCATACGAAATACCGGTAGAAGTCGAGTCGGTACCCCGATAGCAAATTAAATATTTATTTAAATATTTTTGCCGAGATATCTCAGTGTTGCATTATATAAAGGCCTGTTTTAGCTAAGACCACTTGAAGAGTCGGTGGCGCAATTGGTAGAATGCGAGCATTCCCAGTCTCGAAGCATCTCATCTAAGGAACGCAGGTTCAAATCCCGGTGTGGGCCCCGCGACATTGCACTTTCTCGTCGCGGGATCACCCGAGCTCCACACACCTCCGGATTTCTAGCCAAACCTGGGGATGGTGCGTAAATGCATTTCCCCTTCTATAAAAAAAAAAAAAAAAAAAAAATCGAATCCCGGAAGGGTTGGAAAAAAAACCGACACCCCAGTAGGCGGGTTGGCAGGCGGCAGGATAGGCGTGCGCGCCCCCTTTTTGCAAAATCCTACTTTCAATTTAGCAATACGGTATAGCTGACACAGCTATACTGCTTGTCTAAACGAACCAAAATTCCCGCGCAATTTAGCAATACGGTATAGCTGACACAGCTATACTGCTTGTCTAGATGAACCAGAATTTCCGTGCAATTTAGCGATACGGTACAGCTTACGTAGGCATACTGCACGTCTAAATCAATCAGAATAAATAACTGGCTCAACAGTACAGCGCAGCTTGACACAAACATCACGATATTGTTACTTTAAACATATTAGCTTAGCCATACTCGGCTGGCTGTCTTAAGAAAACTTCTGGCTGTGGCCACGGTGGCTAGAAATTCTGGTTGGTTCAGCCAGAATTATTGCTCAATTCCCTGAAAATTTTTTTCAGTGTAGAAACAACTCTTGGCAATGTTAATTCGATACGTTCGAATTGAATCCCTTCATTTCCACGATATAAATTAAATTCATAATCAGGATCATCTGTACATTGGCATTCTTTTACCCAAAAACGTTGCCGAATTCTCGTATGTTGATAAGTTAACAACATAATTATAAGGAACAAAGTAAGCTTCCTTTTTCTCACAACCATGTTAAATATTAGATATAAGGGGTATAGATGCAAAACCCGCCAAATTCATTTTTGTCAAATTTGAGTTAGATACGGGAATTTGTTCTTTATAAGTACGTGCATTAGGTCGAACATAATTTTGGTGCAAATTCCACCTTAAACCGTTAATAATATAAGGTAGAAAATATGCTTGCTAATGCAAGGCAATGGCCGTCTGCACCAGTTTTTGACGTTTCCTGTGAATTGCTATAAATGTGACTTGGCGGATTTCGCATCTACACCCCTCATATATTTCTTCTTCCAAACACAATTGATCGAACTGAACTGACTCATGAACTGTACGTGTATGGCGAATCATCCGGCGGCCTGCAGTCCCTGGACTGTCCGGCGATGCAGTCCGCAGAACTGTATGTGTGTGTTCAATGACAGTTCGGGACTGCAGATCAGAACTGTCAGTCCACGGACTGCAGTCCGCCTGTACGTGGATGGGCACCGTTATACACTTTTTCGCTAGGATCAATACTTCAGAAGATATGGAGGGGGAAAAATGGAAAATTCGAATTCGTCATTATTGCGAGAAACGGTTCGTTATGACTCGTCCAGCAATTAACCCCTTCAGGAAAGGTGTGGAACTGCGAATCGCCTGGATTCGTCGAAACAGATCGCTTGTGTTGTCATTATGAATGTTCGAAAGATAGCGATATATATTAAAATAGGTATACAGGTATAGGTATAAAGGGTACACACCATACACGTTCAGTCGGCCGGCCGGCCATGGACTGTCAGTCCGACTGTCAGTCGACCGTCAGTCCTGGCCGGCCGCGGGTTATCGATAGGATAAAACCTCCAGTGATTGGCCTTTTAAATAGACGAAATTATACAGTAATTGACTTATCGTTTCCTCTTTCTATCGAATGCATTTGTTATGAGAGGGGGCCAATCACTATCGCATGGCCAATGACTGTATCGTTTACCCTATTCAAACTACACCTACAATTTTGTTCACCGAATGCGTCCGTCAGTTCTCTACCGGCTTCGATAGTAGCATAACGATTTTATATTGAGAGTATAAATATGTCGCAAAAAGAATACGCAGCTGCACTTGTTATTTTGACAAACCAGCAGAAGAAACGAAAAAAGAGACAAATTTGGATGAAAGAGTGGTTGAAGAAACGCACTTTATCTCACGTGGGGCTCGTACGTGAACTTCGACAATCCAATGCAAGTGATTTGAAACATTTCCTGAGGATGGACGAGAATTGTTTCCAGTACTTGCTAAATTTGGTAAAGCCACATATTACGAAAAAGGACACCGTAATGCGGCAAGCAATTACCGCAGAAGAACGGCTTTTAGTGACCCTGAGATATTTGGCAACAGGGCGCAATATGGAGGATTTAAAATTCAGAGCGCAATTATTTCGCCACAAGCTCTGGAAACAATTATCCCAGAGATTTGCAAATATATATATTTGACCTTAAAGGAGGAATATTTAAAGGTAAAGTGTAAAAATATATAGAAATATATTTAAGTATTTTATTCCAAAATTAATGAACATTAAACTGATATCTAGGATCTATTAATAAAAGTAATATTTAAAATTTATTAATAAAATAAAAATAAAAAAAGATGGCGATATATATTACAATAGGTATACAGGTATAGGTAATGCGGGAGACGGATTATTTCGACCCGTTCGGTAATTAACCTTTCCGGGAAAGGGCGTGGTTGCAAGATCATAAAATTTCAGACTGGAGTAAAATTTTTCCGTCAGTCCGTCGTCGGACGAATCCCTGTCGGTGAACTCCAACACGCGTTTAATTTTATTAATCAACAGGCCCCCGGCAGGTAGCGACTTCTCATTTAAATTTGTGTGCGTAGCGGAAAGCGGCCGGCCGACTGAACGTGCATAGGTACCTTAACTTTGTGTGTGCAGCCGGTCGGCCAGGACTGACGGCCGACTGACAGTCGGACTGACAGTCCACGACCGGCCGGCCGACTGAACGTGTATGGGCACCTTAATATACGTTTCTGCAGTTGTATAGAAGATATCGATTTTTAAAAGCCGAAAGTCTGTTCTGTAATAACCACACTATTATATAAAAATATAAAAACAAATGGAATGTCGTATGGTATTCCGTAACGTTTCTAAAGGAATATACTATTACATTACTGTAATAGAATTCTAAATTCTCTGTCAAATCTATTTTGAGCGCAAAAAGGGCCTTATACACTCTGCTTCTTCATTATCCGAACCTCCCGGTATACGATTAACTTCCTAAGTTTATAAACTGTTTCGTTTGAGATGCACCATGTCGAAGACAGTGCTGCCTACAGCATTACAAGAAACCGCAAAACAATTATTCCGATAGATTATACTGCGTCATCAGTTTTCAATAAGTACTTTTTATCTTTTTCTCGTTTTATTAATATAAATTAAAATACACCCTTTTTGTGTGAAATATGCGCCATTTGCAGTACCTGAAGAAAAATAATATATTATATATTGGGTCATTTCATGCCAAATCTATCACTCTTTGGAGCAGAATTTCAATCTTTTTCAAATTTAGATACATTTTTGTCACTTGCATTGCGAATACGTATGCCAAACGGTTTTTGAACATTTTGAAAAATGTAATAGTTATAACACTAAAGCTTTCGAGTCGGTTGGATTCAATGAGTTATAGCGTCCCTAGGAAAAATCGTAGCTTAATGACATTTCGAATACTTACACATGAAGGCTTCAACCTTATAAGGAAGATAAAAAACGCGAAGAATATTAATAATTAAAGTTCTTCTTTAAACAAATAATGTTTAAAATGCCTGTTTTTCGGGTCTTGCCACTTTTTAAATATGTGAAAAAAATGAGCATGTAGTTATTTCTATTTTTTCTGGTCATCCATTCAGAAATACGATCACTTTATAAACAAACTTGTTATAATTATTTTAATAGAAGTTCGACGAGTCATTTCGGAGGGTTTAGTGGCGGTTCCCGCGTGCGGCTACACGTTCCCAGTCTACTCTTCAGTACTTAGGACTGTACTCTCTCTCTCTCAATGCTGCATGACTACGTATCTTCAATATTCATATTGCTAAACATTTAAAATTGTTTAACAATATTTTCTTACATACCACGTGAACCTTAGCATACGTCCATACCGTATGTATCATCCCAAATTAAACAAGCAGATATACCGATATTGCCGAAACCTTACCGACGGTCAAGAATTTTATAGTTAGAGTTGGCTTCAGAAGAGTTCGCTGTGTGTGCTGCGTGAGAGCGAAAAGTGTCAAACGTCTGATTTCCCGATAGCTGTCAATTCGGAAAATCGAAGTATTGAATAATAGACGAAACACTTCGATCTCTTGAATTAACAGCTATCGGGAAATCAGACGTTTGACACTTTTCGCTTTCACGCAGCACGTACAGCGCACTCTCCTCAAGCCAACTCTAACTATAAAATTCTTGACCGTCGGTAAAGTTTCGGCAATGTCGGTATATCTGCTTGTTTAATTTGGGATGATACATACGGTAGAAGGGGCAAGTATTATACGAGTAAATACGACCCGTGTGAAATTTGCCCCCCCACAATCGAATAAAAATGTTTAAATGCATGATCGCTTGTCCTTTGTTTGTCCATGATTGACTATTACTTTGTTTTGTTTGTCCAACCCACCGTTTAGAAGATATATCTAAAAATAGGGTGGGGGGTAAACTTCACGCTAGCCCCCCCATAGCGTAATTTCGAAAATTCAAATGCATGATCATTTGCCCTTTGTTTGTCCATGATTGTCCATCACTTTGTTTCGTTTGTCCAACTCGCCGTTTAGAAGATATAGGTGGGGGGGTATTAGATCTACAACTTTGCTTCCGCCGTTTTTCTCGTAAGCCATCTACAAGAAAACGGCGGAAGCAAAGTTGTAAGTGATAACACCTCGGCATCGTTTGCCCATTTTTAGAAAGAGTCCCAATATGCATTTTCGACGTTTGTCCAACCCGTGGAATCCCTTTACAACGAGTTTTATAAGTGAAGTAAAAATGCAAAGTCGCAAAATCGGTAATAACAACTCGGAATCGTTTGTCCATTTTAGAAATAGTCTCAATATGCATTTTTGACGTTTGTCCAACTCGTGGAATCCCTCTACAGCGAGTTTAGAAGATATAGGGTGGGGAAGTATTATGTAGATCTACAACTTTGATTCCGCTGTTATTCTCGTAAGCCATTTACAAGGAAACGGCGGAATCAAAGTTATAGTTTTAATACTCCCCCACCCTATATCTTCTAAACTCGCTATAGAGAGATTCCACGGGTTGAACAAACGTCGAGAATGCATATTGAGACTCTTTCTAAAAATGGACAAACGATTCCGAGTTGTTATCACCAATTTTACGACTTTGAATTTTTACTTCACTTATGAAACTCGCTGTAGAGGGATTCCATGGGTTGGACAAACGTCGAAAATGCATATTGAGACTCTTTCTAAAAATTGGCAAACGATGCCGAGGTGTTATCACTTACCAGAAAAACAGCGGAAGCAAAGTTGTAGATCTAATACCCCCCCCCCCCCACCCTTATCTTCTAAACGGTGAGTTGGACAAACTAAAGAAAGTGATGGACAATCATGGACAAACAAAGGGCAAACGATCATGCATTTGAATTTTCGAAATTACGCTAGCGTGAAGTTAGCCCCCCGCCCTATTTTTAGATATACAGTAAAACCTCGTTTATTGCAAGCCCCTCGAATCGTATGCCTCTCGTTTATTACAACTCGAGAGGGGCTCCCACTCCGCTTCTCGACTCAAGGCGAATTCGCACTGGTCGCTCGTGATTGGCGACCGTCCGCGGTGAAAGTCGGAAGGGTTGCAACTACCATGCGCGGTAGGAGACGAAGGGGTTGCAATAAACGAGACTTCTGCCTTGCAATAAGTGAGAGTTGCGATAAACAAGGCTTTACTGTATCTTCTAAACGGTGGGTTGGACAAACAAAACAAAGTAATGATCAATCATGGACAAAGGACAAACGATCATGTATTTACAAATTTTTTATACGATTGTGGGGGGGGGGGCAACTTCACACAGGTGTAAATACGTACGTTTCTGGTCCGCTATTCGCTTTTGTTTTGTGAAGCTATTGGAAATGTATTGTGCTTTTGATCAAGCAATCATATACTAAGGTTCACAAGATATATTACATACATTTTCCTTTACCCATCACTCCTACATCGACAATTCTTAATTAAAAATGTTGAACAAATTTTTATCGTTTAATAACAATTGCTGAATTTCTAACGTTATTGATTCAAAAAAATTTTATAATCAATTTGAGTTCTTTAGCAATATGGATATTGCAGGTACGTAGTCATGCAGTAATGAGAGTACCGCCCTAGATTCTGAAGGGTAGACTGGGAGTGCATAACCGCACGCGAGAACCGCCGACATAGTCCAGTAAAAATAGCTCTGAACCTAACATTTTGATTCTCCTCCCTGGATTTTTGACTGAAGTTACATGAAGATGTTACAATACTACCCCCAAAATTCCAGGATCCAAAACCGGTCGGAAGCCGAGAAAAACAATAAAAACCACCCCCGGACACCATTGTTTTTAAATATCTCACGGAGACTAAAGAAAATGAAAAAATTGTTTAAATAAAAGTTTTAGAGTAGGTGAAAAACGTAAAAAAGGTTCTATGACTTTTCATTTTTATGCAATATCTTAAGCACTATGAGGGGATGAACATGTTGGAATAATTCGGGGAGAATTCTCAGTTGAGCACCACTGGCTGCATTGCAAAGACACAGGTATGCGTTTGCTCCGTTCCCAACGGACTTGTGTAGAGCGCGCTTGCGCGCATGCGTCAGCACCTAAGCTGAATGAGTGCGAGTGAGAAAAAAGATCTCGACTTCTCTCTGTCTTCGTGAAAGCCGAGAGATTCCTTCAATTTCGTCTTTCGGGACGAACTGTCCCGACGCGCTACTATACGTGTCAAGTTTTTTCATGATCTGTTGACAATATCTCTCAAACCAATGGAGATACTGAACAATTTATAATAAACTTTTCTGTTCAGCAAAACCAGGCCTACGAAAAAGTGATTTGAAAATTATATAGTAGTATTATATTACAGCCATAGCGCGCAGTAGCCACAAGATAAAAAGTTATAGCGGTTCAAATTTAGCCGCGTACCTTATAGGCAAGTTTATTTTATGTGTTGTCAAGCAGCCAAGTATGGCTATAGGGACCGTGCAAGGCGAATAGAGCGCCATCTGAAAGTGTTGTGTAAAGTAATTAGGAAGAATTTAACAAGCGCATAAAGGGCAGTTACAGTGAAATTCATTTTTATTAATTAAAATTAAATATTTTTTTGTAAAATGCCATCCTCGAAAAAAACCTGTTGCATCAAAGGTTGCTCAAATACACCAGATCGTGTACGAAATATTAATCCATCAGTAAAATTCTATTTCTTTCCTACAAGTAGTGTTCACTTGCCATGGAAGAATCACAAGCGTGTAAAGTGGATTAATGCAGTTAAAAATTGCATTAATCCACTGCTAGAGTATTCTGATAATATATATAGGTGATATACAGTAAGTTAAGTAAGAGCGTGTACAGAGTTAATCATAAAAAATGTATTCAACAATGTTTTTTCCACATACATACATTTGACATGTTCCAAGGCAATGCGCAATTATGTTAATAATGATTTCAATCACCCACTACAGCATCAATAATCGCTTGATATCTCCGAGGCATACATCCACCAAATTTTCGGCGTATTCACGAGGAAGTATCTTCCAAATGCGTCGAATTTCTCAGGATACATACATCAAGCAGAAGCTTCGAGGAAAACGTGTCTTCACTGTGAATTCACTGTGAAGCAGCTATCCTGAAAAATTCAACGCATTTGGAAGGCACTTCCCCGCGAATACGCCGAAAATTTGGTGGATAGTATGCCTCGGAGATGCCAAGCGATTATTGATGCTGGATAATTGCGCATTACCTTGAAACATGTCAAACGTATGTATGTGGAAAAAAACATTGTTGAATAAATTTTTTATGAATAACGCCGTACACGCTCTCACTTAACTTACTGTACTTACCACAATCTTTACATCGTAAGTATTTGATACTCTGGTTTGAGTTACAACTTTACAGGTTATAACGATCTCTCCGTTTTCGGTGTCATCTGTCTCTATTACATTAAGTACATGACCCGATTCAAATAATTTTTGTCCTTTGACATTATTTTGACCTCGTATGAGGTGATTTTGGGTTGGCCGAAAGCCATACTTAATAATTCTGATCATTTTTATAAATTCTCTAATAGCGTTACACTGTAAATTTATACCCAAAAAAGTACCTATTTCAGTCGTGTGGTCGCGCGCACATCGGCGAATACACTGCCCTCTATAACTCGTGCACGGTCCCTATACTGGTAGCGTGCTTGACTCGCATGCTCGAGGATCCGGGTTCCATCCCTCCGTAGCCTTTTTTTTTTCATTCTAACTTGATAATTTAATACTCTAATATATTTAAAGCATTTTAAAATATATAACATTACAGTATATTGATTTCTAACGAACGTGAAATATCTGCTTTTCCTCACAAAAGGTGTTTAGGAAGAAGGTTAGGGGACGGTACTTGAAGGGTCCATTTTTACCTCGCAAAAAAAGATTCTTATCTGCTTGTGAATCATTTCGCTCTAGAATGTACAGTATCAAAACGAACAGCATCGGCAGTTCGTTTCCGTATGCTGTAAAAAAAATGTAACAATTTCGTAATGAAAAAAAAAGACTACGGAGGGATCGAACCCGAGTCCTCGAGCATGCGAGCCCAGCACGCTACCAGTATGGCCATACTCGGCTGGTTGATAACAGACAAAATATCAGAGGACAGTGAAATATCTCGGGATGAATATCGATCATCTAGCTCGTTATACTAAGCACGTCGACATACAGATAGCCAAAGCTAAGAACAGAGTAAAGTCGCTTGGAAGATTGTTCAAAAATAAATACATCTCAACAAAAGAGCTAAAATAATCAGTTACCAACTACTAATCAGGCCACTTCTAACATACGCATCAGCGGTTTGGTGGAACATCAGCGCATGCGAAATGGAAAATCTCCGAGCATATGAAAGGAGCTGCTTATGAACATGCCTCAATACACATAGAATTGCGCATACACATTACAAACATTACGTCAGGAACAAGGCACTATACGACGCAGCAAACATTCCGAAAATCGATCTCTTCTCGCTACGACTTACGAGAAATTACTTCGTGGGTCTGAAAAACAACAACAACAAACTGCTAGACGCACTCAGTCACGTAAACCCAACAGCAGCCACGGCGGCTGCCCGTAAAGGATACCCACAGCCGCAAATTTTCATACAATACGACAAAATAGGAATTATACAAGACTCATTCAATAAACCGACGATCTACCACGTTGAAAGACACAAATTTGACAAAAGAATCAAACTACCAGAAGATGGCACAGTTAGATACAGATACTCGAGTGCTATACCTACCAGGGACCTAATGGACGACGGCAGACTCCGACCAAAATATTGGTGGCTAGATCATACCGCCAAACATTTACCGGAGCTACGAAATCGACTCGATTCGAATAGAAAAAGGAGAGAACATCGATCTTCAGTATCAACAAGGGAGCGACAAAGACCCTAAAAATACCGCCGCCCTGGAGGTCAAGTTGTAAATATTGTACATAATAAGATCAATCCCTCTCCTTACCCACGAGTCCCTATCCACTGTACATTTTTCCTACCCCCTCCCCCTTTACTCCACCCTTACTTTAATTAAAACCAAAAATCTAGCTAGTAGTATCGTTGGTTTTTTAGTAGTTTATTTTCCAATGACCACAGCCGAGCAGGCAATGATAGTATGATAGTATTAATATGATAACTAACTGATACCAGAGACCCGACCAAAATAAGAAACAAGACTGATGATAACTGAGAACCATCTGGCAGTAGGTGGCAAGCTATCAAGATTATGTATTAGGAATACCTAAATATTATTATGTATGGTTTATTTGTTTATATTTGTTTAACCATTAAATTGTATAGTTAGCTCTTATGTTATTTAATAAATAAACATTTAAGTAAAAAAAACAACACAAAATAAACTTGCCTAAAGGTACGCGGCTAACTTTGAACCGCTATAACTTTTTATCTTGTGTCTAGTGCCCGCTAGGGCTGTAATATAATACTACTATATAATTTTCAAATCACTTGCTCGTAGGCCTGGTTTTGCTGAACAGAAAAGTATTATAAATTTTTCAGTACCTCTATTGGTTTCAGAGATATTGTCAAACAGATCATGAAAAGACTTGACACGCATAGTAGCGCGCCGGAACAGTTCGTCCCGAAAGACGAAATTGAAGGAATCTCTCGGCTTTTACGAAAACAGAGAGAAGTCGAGATCTTTTTTCTCACTCGTACTCATTCAGCTTAGGTGCTGACGCATGCGCGCAAGCGCGCTCTACACAAGTCGTTAGTTGTCCAGTCAAATTTCCGTCTAAATCGAAAAATGAGACATAATGGCGAAAACTTGGGAAACGGTGTGTTTTGATGTTATTAATGGAGGAAACATATTAAAAGAAAAATCCCCCCCGGCAAAGTGTGTAAAAAAATTATTTATTATCGAAAAAATCGGTTCTTCGCTAATATTTTGAAAACTACGTGACCTATTGAAAAATAGTTAAAACAGAAGTTGTAGATAATAAAATTATCTACAAAAAAGCTATTGCACTTTTTACCTTATCTTCAACGCCTAAGAAGCTAGGACCTCCAGATGAGTTGAAATGTTCAAATATTCATAAAAAATCCCAAAATTAAGGTTTTCGCAATTTTTTTTTGTAACCCATTTAGAAAAATCTCATCATTTTTTCTAGCGAAACCAAATTTTTTTTTCATTGTTGTTTACACATGATTGATTTTTAAAGTTTTAAATGCTTGAATTTGCATAGAAATTTGCAATTAAAAATTTTTTTTAATTATACCATCGTTTATTTCGAATTGTTTCTGAAGAAAAAGATTAATAGCAATTCAACGTATCTCACCTGGTTTGCAAAATATGCTAAATTGAAAAGGGAGGGGATTTATGAGATGATCACCACTGACTACGCAACTATGCCAAACGGTGTCGCACCGTTCTCACTCACGTCGCCCTGACGTTTGTGTGCGTGGACTGCTGCAGCTGGCTGCGAGTGTGAGTGAGACTGAGGGTTGCTCTCGGCGTTTCGGAGTAACTGTTACAGCCTGTTCACACGATACGGTTTTTTCCCGTTTCTGTAATTTTACCGAATCGGTGCAAACCGAACAGCCCGTTCACACGATACGGTTTTTTCGTTCACACGATGCGGTTTTTCACCGTTTCGGTAATTTTACCGAACAGCCCGTTCACACGATGCGGTTTTTTCACCATTTCGGTAAAATTTTACCGAATCGGTCGGCCCCCTGACACTATACCTATCTCGGCTACGGCTCTGGCAAGTGTTTCGCACACGTCGAGTGGACGTGTCAACCAACCGCCCGTGCGTCGAAATAGTGCCGCTCGAGCGAATGCAAAAGATACTCAAAAACAATTTTTATTACATTACTTTGCAATGTTATTAGACCGTTTATAACGTTTTATAAATTTATTTTTAGATAGAGCTTTCTCGTAATGCGAAGAACATGGCGCCATCGCATACGCAACGATATCGTCACCCCAATATAGGTTTGTTCAATGTCCCATTTTCGCAAGTGCAGAGAACGACGATATATCGTCGTCCGGCACTAAAAGGGTTAAAATCGTTGTTTATTGTCGCGCCATCACCCGGCCATGCACGAGCCCTATCAGTACGAAAACTATCCTGTCTGAACACTTCGATGCATAAACATTGCCACTAGCAATCGATTTGATTATTTTCCCGAATTGGGCCATTCGGTTTTCGGTGACAAGACTGAATGTCAGTCGCGACCGAAACGGTGAAATTGCCGTATGAGTTTCGAAGACGTACCGTGTGAAAACGCGCCCATTTATTACAAATATATGCGCCACTGCAGCACACGGTAAAAGACCGATTCGGTAAATTTACCGAAACGGGAAAAAATCGTATCGTGTGAACACGAACCGCTTCGGGCTCTCGCGCCATCACCCGGCCATGCACGAGCCGTATCGCACGAAAACTATCCCGTCTGTACACTTCCATGCAAACCACATTGCCACTAGCGACCGATTCGGTTATTTAAATGTATGCGCCACTACAGCACACGGTACAAAAACGGATTTGGTAAAATTACCGAAACGGGGAAAAACCGTATCGTGTGAACGTGCTGTTAAGGGCCTTCTAAACAGGCAATATTTTACTGCAATATGTGGCTGCAACACAGTGGCTGGCAATATTGCCAGCAATACCAGCCAGACTATGCAATTTAGGATAATATTTTTAGTATGCCCCGGTCATATAGCTACACATTTTTGGTATCGTCGCTCGTTTAGCCGCGCCTTTAAACATGGGCCATACTGTTGCAGAAAATATTGCCGATATATATATCGCCGAGCCATATACTGCATTAAAAGGTGTTCATGATGGCTGGGCTATAGTTGCCAATATTGCAGCGACATATTGCAGTAAAAATATTGCCCGTTTAGACGCCTCTTTAGTCCGGTCATGAACGCACATGAACGTTAGGGATACCATTATAATGAAATTGTGAAAAGTCCCCATCGATCCCGTGTGTGCAACAAATTTTATGCAAGGTCAAAGTTCGCAAAAATGGGTTTCTTGGATTTATTAGCGAAACGGTTAGTTTTATGATAAAAATAGTTCAGACAAAAATTGTAGATCATGCAATTCTCTACAAAAATAGTTCTTACACTTTTTTCCTAAGATTCACCATTTCTGAGGAAAAGCCATTCTAAAGTTGTATTCTCCATAATATGCATGACTACGCTGCCTATGTACTACATCATTGGACGTATAATATAAGTAAAACTATTGGGTTGGTGCATAATTATTACGGCTTTTTTGGCGATTTTTTCTTTAAAAATTGGCATTTTTTTTTTCATTAAAATAATCTTCTCTATTTAGTTAATAAAATGCGTGTCGAAAATCATGTCCATATTCGTCATACCGTGAGTGCACCGGTATCCGACCCTGTATGGGTATCCGTCCACCGAAGGTCGGTTATGGAAATATTTAATATTTAACATTTTTAAATGTTTAAAATTTATTAATCTGTTTCAATGCGTGGCGCTAACATCATGCTTTGAATGTATTTCGTTAGAAGAGTAGGTTAGGATTGGAAATCAGTAGTTCAGATGGATACGACAAAATGTAAGTAACAAACATATTAAAATATGTTTAAATCGATGAATAATATATTGTAATATAAATTAAAATTATTGGAAGTGTTGAAAGACATTTTATTATCGTAAAATTACGTTATTCGGTACCGGCGCAGAGCGAAAACAGACAGTCGAATACTGACCCTTTTGACCCTTCACTTAAACATTTTATTATTTAATTATTATGAATCCCTTTTCAAATTTTTTAATTTTTTTTATTGACGAGAAAGAGTCCATCATTGTATTATATTTACTCTTCTTTCTATATTTGACCATGGTAATTAAATATTACATTTCCCGCTAAAAAAAATCTTACATGGACGGATACCGGTGCACTCACATTATGCTCTACCACTTCGAGAAAGAATGGAAGGCGGCACAGTCATTTCGCGATCTCAACGACCTTTTCGGTGAGAGAACAATCAGCAAAAGCCAAATTGGAAGATAGTTCAAAAAGTTCAAATCGGGCGATACAAACCTTACAGATGACGAAGGAAGAGGTCAACCATCTGATTTCGACGACCAGGCACTTTTGGCAGCCGTGGAAGAAGACGTTTTTGAAAAGAAGCCACGATTCATCTCCAGTGACGAGATTCTTCAGGAAGAGTGCTTGCTCGTTTCGCTGCAGCAAATCAGTGAAAATTCGTATACGTTCGGCTTTGTTGTGGTCGGAGAGTTCGTGGGGAACTCATACAGCCAATTTTTCCATACTTTTCCGAGTTTTTTGAGACGACGAACAATGGTCGAATGGTCCACATCAAAGTCGTCGGCCAGCATTCGTATTGTCAAGCTTTCGTCTTCTTCCACGGCTGCCAAAAGTGCCTGGTCGTTGAAATTAGATGGTCGACCTCTTCCGTCTTCATCTGTAATGTTTGTATCGCCTGATTTGAACTTTTTGAACCATCTTTCAACTTGGCTTTTGTTGATTATTCCCTCGCCGAAAAGTTCGTTGAGATCGCGAAATGACTGTGCCGCCTTCCATCTTTCTCGAAGTGGTAGAACATAATATGACGAATATGGACATGATTTTCGACACGAATTTTATTAATTAAATGGAGAAAATTGTTTTAATGAAAAAAATAAATAAACAAAATGCCAATTTTTAAAAAAAAAGAAGCCGCCAAAATTATGCACGAACCCAATATTAGTCTGCGTGACTAATATATTAATATTGAATGATAATTCTAAAGGCGCGTCCTCACTGAGTCGACATTGTCGATCGACATTGCACACACGGGATCGATGAGGACTTTTCAAAATTTCATTATAATGGTATCCCTAACGTTCATGTAAATTTTCAGCTTCTTGGGAATTTATGCAAGGGTACCCCTATTTTTTAGGCTAACTTGACCGGACTAAGGGCCGACATTACAATGTCAGGTTAAACCGAAGGTTACAGGTTACCGCTAGTTTTGGTATATTTCGTGTCACACGAACATAACCTTCGGTTTAAACTGACATTGTAATATCGGCCCTAACAGTAACTCCGGAACGCCGAGAGCAACTCTCAGTCTCACTGACACTCGCAGGCAACTGCAGCAGCCCGCGCACACAAACGTTAGGGCGACGTGAGTGAGAACGGTGCGACACCGTTTGGCATAGTTGCGTAGTCAGTGGTGATCATCG
Source organism: Xiphydria camelus (assembly GCA_963678675.1). Lineage (NCBI taxonomy): Eukaryota > Metazoa > Arthropoda > Insecta > Hymenoptera > Xiphydriidae > Xiphydria > Xiphydria camelus. Next base: position 9,499,552 of record OY783194.1, read on the forward strand.
CATAAATCTCCTTCCTTTTCAATTTAGCATATCTTGCAAACCAGGTGAGATACGTTGAATGGCTATTTATCTTTTTCTTCAGAAACAATTCGAAATAAACTATGGTATAATTAAAAAATTTTTTAATTGCAAATTTCTATGTAAATTCAAGCATTGAAAACTTTAAAATCAATCATGTGTAAACAATGGAAAAAATTTTGGTTTCGCTAGGAAAAATGATGAGATTTTTCTAAATGGGTTACAAAAAGAAATTGCTCATTTGGAGGTCCTAGCTTCTTAGGCGTTGAAGATAGGGTAAAAGGTGTAATAGATTTTTTGTAGATAATTTTATTATCTACAACTTTTGTCTGAACTATTTTTCAATAGGTCACGTAGTTTTCAAAATATTAGTGAAGAACCGATTTTTTCAACAATAAATAATTTTTTTACACACTTTGCCGGGGCGGTGGGGGGGGGATTCTTCTTTTACTATGTTCCCTCCATTAATAACATCAAAACACACCTTTTCCCAAGTTTTCGCCATTATGTCTCATTTTTCGATTTAAACGGAAATTTGACTGGACTATGGGAACGGAGCAAACGCATACCTGTGTCTTTGCAATGCAGCCAGTGGTGTTCAACTGAGAATTCTCCCCGAATTATTCCAACATCTTCATCCCCTCATAACGCTTAGGATATTGCATAAAAACGAAAAGTCATACAACCTTTTTTACGTATTTTCACCTACTCTATAACATTTATTTAAACAATTTTTTCATTTTCTTTAGTCTCCGTGAGATATTATTTTAAAACAATGGTGTCCGGGGGAGGTTTTTATTGTTTTTCCCGGCTTCCGACCGGTTTTGGATCCTGAAATTTTGGGGGTAGTATTGTAACATCTTCATGTAACTTCAGTCAAAAATCCAGGGAGGAGAATCAAAATGTTAGGTTCAGAGCTATTTTTACTGGACTAGACAAACCCTCCGGTGACTCGTTGCACTACTATAGGGAAGAGACATTTTAAAAAATTCTTTAACCAAGTATAACAACGGATTCTAGATGAATAAATATTCAGCGGAAAAGAGCTTTTTTTAATTTTTATTAACGTTGTTCGGCGTAAAAGTATAGTTAAAAGTGCTTCATTTCAAATGCTACTAAAACGGCTTATGATTAGATCAACAATTTCTACATCACATCCGGTGACACATTCTGTTATATTCATTGTATCGCCCAATCACGTTTTCGGTAGTTGCTCAGTGCGATCGTGGAACGAGCTACCCGAGATGAAAATGGATGTGCGGATCCATTCATTCACGTCAAAAATGAATGCCAATCATATCGCCTTTTTTCATTCATTATATTATCTCATATTATCATAATTATCACTTTCTGTAAACTCTTTTAATTCACGCACGAGTGTATTGCTAATTAAATAATAAAGCGAATGATAGATGCTAAGAACAAGCAGGGGCTGCGAATGCGCTCGCAGTCACGTATCTTTCACGGAAGGTTAATTGCCGGACGGATCGTAATGCGTTACGCGTTATAAAAATCACTTTACTGATTACCGCTATCTTTCTAATACTTAGGGCCGGTTGTACAACATGCCGATAGTGTTATTCCTGCCGACAAGTCCGCTTTACGCTATAGTCAAAATACGTCAAAAGCGGACTTGTCGGCAGGATAACACTATCGGGCAGTATATCGGCATGTTGTACAACCGGGTCTTAATCTGCTTAAAAAGAGAAGAAGCGACGAGTTCCGACAGATGGTCTATTAGACCGGGAGCTGAGAGACATTGAGTATGAAAAAACCGCTAACCTCATTCTAATTGGTGATTTGAGTTCAGAAAGACTTAAAAAATGACATCGTGGAGGTTGCCGGACGTAATTATGGTCAATTTTTTTTATCAGCCACTTAATAGGAGTTTTCGATTCCGTCGCTGTAGCTGTGAAAAAAACGTTGTTCTTGACTATTAAAAGGTTGTTTGGGTAAGGTATGAAATTAAAAACGGCGTCATCATAATACAATACAAATTTATTTATTAATGAAAAAGAAATAAGTGGTTTATATAAATAATTATTATCGAAAACTAACAAAATTGTACAATTACGTATGTAAGTTTTGACAATGGTTGTGGATGCATTTGCAAAGGAGATACAATTAACGCGTTGCTTTTTTTACAATTACAGGACATTGTTCTGCAATCAGCATTACATTTGCAAGGCTCGATTAAAAAACTTGGCAAAGGCGGTTTTGTCATTTGCACCGGGTGGAGCTGTCCATCTCGTCTTTCATAGCCAAATTGGAGAAAGTTCAGAGGCTCACATATTGGTTGTGAGGAATTTTTCCACAAATATCTTTGGGCTGCTGCTCTTAAGCAATGTAAATACAAAGCATCAGAAGTACAAACAACTTTAGATATATTGAAATTAAAACCGATATTACGGGTAATTTTGATCTGAAACGTAGTTCATCTGCTGTGGATTTTTCTTTAGCAAATAAATAAGTGCAAACTTCTTCGATGTTCTTAAAATGCATCGGAGTTTCGGAGTTATTTGCAAAAGTTGAGAGAGCATCCTGAATGAATACTTCGGCTGCAGCGTTTATACATTGCTTCTTAGTTGTAAATCGGCTTGTCGTATCGCAACCGGTTAGAGCATGTAACGCGGGTAAAATATTACACATTTTTTCGCCAAGTGATTCAGCTGCTAAATGACAGCTTTAAAGATTTCCTGTTTTACTCGATCCTTTAAACCAGATATCTCGACATCCAATGTTCGACAGTCTACGCCAAAAGTGAATGCTAAGCACGAAAACATCAGTATCCGAACTATTTATAATTCAAACTCAACTCAACTTCATTTTTTTACTTGTTCAATCCCTCCACGAACAGCGTGAAAAGTATGGCTGAACATTCTACAAACTACTTCTAGGTGATTAGAATTCAAGTCTAGCACTTCAGATAAACTATTACTTTGGAGCTTCAGCATTTTGTGGGGTCTTCATATTCACCGATAATGAACAGTTCTGTTTCAGCATTGATGTTTAAAAAAGTTGGAGCATACATGCAAATAAATTGAACAAGCTGCTGTTTGTTTTGAGGACAAGAAAAAAAATCTTTGCAGTCGGTCGGGATTTTGGTTGAAGGACTTGATATAACAATTTGCTTCGGTTTCGTTCCTTTCGATCGTAATTGCGACTCAACGTACTTAATAGAAACGTCATCGTATCTATCGAAGATGACGTCAATTCTTTTGGCGAAATGCTGGTTCATGAAAGATTCTGTATACGTTCGAAAAATGCAGTGGCGAAATCTCCGAAAGTATTATATTTTTGAAGTTGAATTTTAAGCACTATTGACATTCCATCGAAAATACAAACTTTCGAATGATCAGATTTTATTATTTGCTGGAAAGTGTTGTTTTCACATGCATGTATTTTTTGAATTTCGATTACTAATGCTGATTTTATACTTTTCCTGTAGAACCCTTCGTGCTCAAAAAGATATGCAGGGTAATCAAGTATTTTATGCGATAAAAACTGTCTAAGATCAAGTTCACGTTGTGATGCCACCATAAATGATTGTTGAAATGTAGTATTATTGGTTATGAGTTCTACTTTTTTATCACTACCTGTAGATTGCTTTTCTTTGGTGGGCTTGTAATTGAAATTATAAAATGGTTTTCTTGCTAGTGGGTCAAAGACGTATTTGTTATTTAATTCAAACCGTTCAGTTTCGTACTCTTTTATCATCGATTCTCCAGTTTCTTTTAAATTCAACAAACATTTGACAGTGTTTTCATCTGCAAGAGCTTCGGTGTAAATATTGCGAAGACCGAGATCTACATCGATGTTAAATATGTTGCAACCTGTTAAAGACAAAATCAAACTTTGAATGTTTTGTTCGTCCTTCGCTATTCGTGCTTTACTCCACTCACTATGAAAGGAAGAATCAATGTCGCCGGTAGCATCACCTTCTATCTGAACGTATGATACAATAGCATTGTGAATTGCATTTTTAAATGGATATAACAGTAACCAGCGTTGAGTTGCATCTTCATTTTTAGTAATCCCTATCAAGCCTCCAGTTATAGCGAATGATCGATTCTGGGACTGCTCGAGTGCCATATCGCAACCAATAGAATTTAATTTACCTGGTGTTCTCACTGACAGCATACCTTTCCGCAAATTATCGACAACAAAACATGGTAATTGAATCATATCTTGTAAGTAAAGTGTTATTCCGCGAATGTAATTCGTATGATTCATTGCAAAAATGTACGGCAGCATTGTTCGTGTGCACAGTTTCTGTCGGCTTTAATTGAATCTAATAGAATTTCAACCATATCGTAGTAATCATTGTAGTATTTAAAAGTTTCGTTACGAGCATTCATATCTCGCAGAAAGTCAGCTCCACCCGGTGCAAATGACAAAACCTCCTTTGCCAAATTTTTTAATCAGGCCTTGCAAATGTAATGCTCATTGCAGAACAATGTTCTGTAATTGTAAAAAAAGCAACGTTCATTGTATCCCTCTTTGCAAATGCATCCACAACCATTGTCAAAACTTACCTACGTAATTGTACAATTTTGTTAGAGTTTTCGATATAATAATTATTTATATAAACCACATTTCTTTTTCGTTAATAAATAAATTTGTATTGTATTATGATGACGCCGTTTTTAATTTCATACCTTACCCATACAACCTTTTAATAGTCAACAACAACGATTTTTTCATAGCTACAGCGACGGAATCGAAAACTATTAAATGGCCGATAAAAAAATTGACCATAATTCCGTCCGGCAACCTCCACGATATCATTCTTTAAGTCTTTTTGAACTGAAATCGTCAATCAGAATGAGGTCAGCGGTTTTTTCATACCCAATGTCTCTCAGCTCCTGCACTATATCGGAAATGCCCAAAACCGGGCTTACCCAGGAACCGATAATCCAACCATAATTCCAGGAAATCCTAACATCCAGCTTTCCAAGTAATAGGGATCGAACCATTCCTCGAAGACAGGCCGACCGACGCGATTGGTGGGAGGACACCGTGGTAGGCGATAGGTGGACCGATGCGTCAGAGGGCGATTCGGGGGGGGGGGGGTCCGGTAGGTCGTTCGGTCGGTCGTTGATCCGAAAAATTATTTTATAAGGCGGCTCCCCACTCACGCTGAGAATCCCCGAGAACACCCGAGAAGCGTAAATGTGGGTCGTTTTTCGTCTTCTGGTTCTCGCGGTTTTCTGTTCAGGCCCATCCAAACTCGCGCCAAGAAGTTCCGTGAACAACGCAGAAGCATGAATGATCGTAGTATTCCGCTGCTCGTTCTCACGCTCGCCTGGTCTCCAAGCGATATCGGTATTTTGGCCCGCTTCAAAGAGTGCCGTAAATGATTAGGGTTATTGGTTTATGACTAGGGTAAAGGCCGAATTCGAAACATGTATAGCAGTATCTATTATCGTGGGCACTACAGGAGACGACCCATTCTAACCTGACGCATACCGCCCGCCTCGCCGTCGCGACCGATTTCGGAGCGACAAAGCGGGGGTATGTTTCGACGAGTCAGGCTATATCAAATGATAGAGCAACCTTCTTCTATTGGGAATCGACATGGGGGCGTGACCTAACCAATATGGCGCCGAATAAGACCTAAACCATACGACAATACACGCGATTTGTGAGATAATAGTAAAAATGTTAATAACTGTAGATCACATTTATGATTGGGCCCAAACAAATCCTTCTCATCGCAATGTGATTGAAGGAAATCGTGTCCTTAATGCTAATCACATAATAAAAATTGGTAGAAATATGCAAAATGTGATACCCGGTTGTATCAATTTGACAGCTGTCTGTCTTTAAAAGTCTCATTTAACGTAGCACGTCTTATTTTATTGCACGTTGGCATGCCTTCAATTTATCTATTTTTTCTAATTTTCTAAACAGGTTTTCAATATACAGGGTGGACCAGGTTAAACGTAATTTTTTTTATATGTGATAGAACAATAAAAAAAAGTACTTTCATAAGAAAATTTGTTTCAAAAATGTTTCCTAATAAAGATACAGGGTGTCAAAGTTTCGAAAAAAAAATGGTTTTCTCAACATAACTTCTAAACTACTTGATCGATTTCCATGAAATTTCGCACACAGGCTAATGTCGTACAGCTCTAAGTAATAATTAAATAATTTTAAAAAATTCTCCAGTGGCGTAGATACTGGGGGCCGGTACCCCCCTTTCCCCCTGCTAAATATCATGGAAATCGATCCAGTGGCTTAGAAGTTATGATGCTAAAACCATTTTTTTTCGAAATTTTGACACCCTATATCTTTGTTAGAAAACATTTTTTTTTTAATTTTCTCATGAGAATCTATTTTTTGTTGTTGCTCTATCACATATCACAATTAATGGAGTTCAACCTAGCTTTGGCCTGCTCGCAACCCTATAAATTAAAATAAATATCTCAAAAACGAAGCCATAAATCAAAAATTTGCAAGGGTCATTTTCTTCTCTAAATTAAACGGGGAATCCAATAATTAAATTTTCTTTGCAAAATATCCAGTCGCGCCGAAGATTGGGAGGGGGAAACGGGGGTACCGGCCCCTAGTATCTACGCCACTAGAGAATTTTTAAAAATTATTTAATTATTGCTTAGAGCTATTCTACATTAGCCTATGTGCGAAACTTCATGGAAATCGATCAAGTAGTTTAGAAGTTATGATGAGAAAACCATTTTTTTCGAAACTTTGACACCCTGTATCTTTGTTAGGAACATTTTTGAAAAAAATTTTCTTATGAGTCTACTTTTTTTTGTTGTTCTATCACATATAAAAAAAATGACGTTTAACCTGGTCCACCCTGTATACTACGCGTTCATTTGATTTTGGAAAACCGTGAAAACACAAGGATAAATGTTTTTTCGAATTACTTTCGCAGCCACTAACTGTACAAGGCTTTACATATTTTTTTTATTCGTTCTACGAAGCTTACACCACTTATTATATTCTTTACATTTTATAAATTCTCATGTAAATTTCATTCACTAAACACGATCAGCTGTCCGTACTTTGTATGTACATAGCGTCTTAATAATGATTGGGGGATCCGCCACCAGATGGCGAGCATCCAATGTCGATTGCCAATATTTGATAAGCCAGGTGTTTGGTTTTCCCGAACGGTCATCTATTGAATTCGTCATTTCTGACCTTTAGTGCAGGCGCTGAGAAACATTACGTATACAAAAAAAGTTGACTGCATTCTGATTGATAATTTAAGTTAAGAAATACCTAAGAAATGATATCGTGGAGGTTGCTGGATGAAATTAACGTTTAATTCTTTTTTTTTTCGGCCCTATAATAGGAGTTTTTGATTCCGTCGCTGTAGCTGTGAAAAAAACGTTGTTCTTCACTATTAAAAGATTGTTGAGGTAAGATATGAAATAAAAACGGCACCATCATAATACAATACAAATCTAATTATTAATGGAAAAATAAATAAGTGGTTTACATATTAAATATTGAGAAATAAAAAAATTGTTCACTTACGCAGGTAAGTTTTGAGAAAGGTTGTGGATGCATTTGCAAAGAGAGATACAATTAATGTTGCTTTTTTTGCAACTACAGGACATTGTTCTGCAATCAGCATTACATTTGCAAGACCTAATTTAAGAATTTGGCAAAGGCGGTTTTTTCCTTTGTACCGAGTGAAGCTGTCCATCTCCTGCTTCATAGCCGAATTGGAGAAAGTTCAGAGGCTCACATATTGGTTGTGAGGAATTTTTCCACAAATATATTTCGCCTGCAGCTCTTAAGCAATGTAAATGCAAAGCATCAGAAATTTAAATAACTGGATACATTGAAATTGAAGGGTCCAGTGGAAAAACGATGAAGGTCCACTTTTTTTCGAAATCGACATTTTAGCGGCATCTGTTAGCTTGTAACATGAAGAATCGACACACCAAACCTTATAGGGATCAAACATCAAAATTCCACTAAAAACTGCGTTTGAAAATACGTAGCACAGTGGAAAAACGATGAGACTCCCACGCGCCCGAGGACGAACGATGAGGTTCCTTCTCTCCACCGATTATTAAATGGTCTCCAGCGTTCCCTATTTTCATTGTTTTCAACCTGTTTTCTGTGCTTGAACGCAATAGTATTATTGTTAGCTGTTATAAAGTTCGCTGTTGTTTATTTTATAATACGTATTAAACTTAAGGTGGGTTTATATAGAAATTTAATTTAATTTTAGCGTAATGTAATTTAAGACTTAATATAATTAGAATTTTTTTTTGGAACCGTTTCCTTCACCACCTCGTCACAGAAAAAGGAAGACTAGATTGTGTAAAAGTTTTTTTCCCTATTCGCGTGGCCATAGCTATCTAGAGTGTGATAGAGATATGAGCATTATTAATCAAAAATCATACGTAGAAATGCCTTAAGGATGGAGGGATGTGATTAGTCAGAGCAGACGCAAACCCTCACTGTTCACTGTTGTAGATTGTAAGACGGAATTCTTCAAAGCGTGGACAGATTACTTATCGCCGATATACAAACCGAAATGTCCGTTCCCCACAAGAACGATTCGACGCTTGAAGATCTCCTCCGATACACCACAGTATATCAACATTAGCCCTTCATTTTGTGGTACACTTTATAAGCATAACGTGTTTTGGGTGCCACCAAAGAGAGGCAAAAATAAGGGAAAGAACCCCCCACCAAGACAGCAGCTCCGTAACTCCTACGATGGGCCCCTTCCTATTAATTTATCCAAGTATAATGACCTGCAACACCTAACCAAATTTCTCATCAACGAAGATGCCAAGAAGTTTTATCATAATTTAGTCACAGATAGAGCTGTCCCAGAAAGTCACGATGATATTTATTTTGATTACGAGGAAGACGATGAATAATGCGGGAACTTTTTACTACATGGATTAAAGTTTTAGTTTTTAATAACAATTTAGTAGATATTTTAACAGCAATAATGTATGAATGTTCATGAATATATTCAGTTTCGTTTTTCACATTACATATTCTTTATTTTTGACAATATATAATCACTTAGCTTTAATTTTGAATGTCTATATCTTTGAAGTGAATATAAATGTTGAGTATACATGATGTTTTTATTCGTGCCTGGATTCAAAATGAGGTTCTAATGAATTTTTGATCGAGAAAATTACACAAAAAGAACTCTAAATGTCATTAAAATTATTGTTTCAAACATTGATTTAGAAACTATTTCACCAGATATTGTGAAACTTTAACTTTCGTTTTTCTCGACTTCTTAAGAAATGCACCTTAATCGTTTTTCCACTGGACCCTTCAATTGAGTAAGCAGGTATTTCTGCGCGAGTAACCGAGGGTTTAGAGTGGGGACAGGTTCTCGTGTTCCCGGGGGTCTCTCGGCTAGCCCTTTCCAGAGTCTTCTCGCGAGTCTTCTTGGCGAGCTTCTCGCCGAGACTTCTCGGCGTGAGTGGGGAGCCATCTATTGGGAATCGACATGGGGGCGTGACCTAACTAATATGGCGCCGAATAAGACCTAAACCATTCGACAATACACACGATTTGTGAGAAAATAGTAAAAATGTTAATAACTGTAGATCAAATTTATGATTGGGCCCAAACAAATCCTTCCCATCGCAATGTGATTGAAGGAAATCGTGTCCTTAATGCTAATCACACCATAAAAATTGGTAGAAATGTGGGAAATGTGACACCCGGTTGTATCAGTTTGACAGCTTTCTATCTTCAAATGTCTCATTTATCGTAGCACGTTTCATTTTGTAGCACATTGCATTGCCTTCAATTTATCTATTTTTTCTAATTTTCCAAACAGGTTTTCAATGTATACTACGCGTTCATTTGCTTTGGGAAAACCGTGAAACCAAGGATAAATGTTTTTTCAAACTACTTTCGCAGCAACTAACTGCACAAGACTTTACATATTTTTTTATTCATTCTACGAAGCTTACACCACTCATTATATTCTTTAAACTTTATAAATTCTCACGTAAATTTCATTCACTAAACACGATCAGCTGTCCGTACTTTACCCGGGCTCACGGATTCTGAGCCTAGTCACTTTTCAAAATGTCATATTTCAATATACTAACCAATGAATAATTAATTATCATGCTTTCATTAGCCAGGGCAAACGCCGCGTTAGCTAATGAAAGTATAAGATTTAATTGCTAATTGGCTGTTACGTTAAAAAATTACATTTTGAAAAGTCACTAGGCTCAGAATCCGTGAGCCTGGGTGTATACATAGCGTCTTAATAATGATTGAGGGGATCCGCCACCAGATGGCGAGCATCCAATGTCGATTGCCAATAGAATAGAGAAAAGAAATTAGTCGAGGGCTCTCTGAAAATATTACGTATAGTACTGGTAAAAGAACCAATAGGACTCTTCACACACACAATGGCACACTATTTCGATGAACCGTAGTTTCTACGCACTTCTTTTTCTACTTCCATTTGAAATAGCACTTATTGATTTATTGATAACTATAGAAATATTGGTTTTTAATCAAAACGCTCTTACAGAAGTATTTATCAGCACAAAAACTTGTTTTCCATAAGAAAAGAAAATAGATGTCCCTTCCATATTAAAATAATTATAACAAATTTGTTTATAAAGTGACCGTATTTCTGAATGGATGACAGGGAAGAATAAAATTGTAACTACATGCTCAATTTTTTTTTCAGATTTTTAAAAAATGGCGACACCCGAAAAAGAGGCACTTTAAAAATTATTTGTTTAAAAAAGAACCTTAATTATCAATTTGTTTCACGTTGCTTAAATTCCTTATAAGGTTCAAGCTTTTCTGCGTAAGTATTCCAAATTTCATTAAACTGCGATTTTTCCTTTGAACGTTAGAACTTATTGAATCCAACCGACTCGAAAACTTTAGTGTTATAACTTTTACATTTTTCAAAATTTTCAAGAACCATTTGGCATACGTGTTCGCAATGCAATTGCTATCAGAAGCAGCAGTTCGTCCGAAAAGAATCCGAAGTCAATTTATTTTTGTGACGTCTAATGAATATAAATCTTAAGGAGAAAAATGCATTAATAAATTAAACAACTGACTTACGAAGTTATTCCACGAATAGGGATTCATATGTATTGAAACATATCATTATTTAAGCATTCAGAATTGAAGGTTATGACCGATAGAGAAAATAAAGAATGAATGCGAGTGAGATCAATAATAGGGACAATGTTATTAAAACATAATAAATTGTTCATTTTTTAATCGGATTGTACTCAACTCAACTTTCTGTTTACATCAGATATTTCCTACGAAAGCGTTCTTAATCAATGAAATCAATTTAAAAAGAAAAACATTAAAGAAAGATTCATTTTCGGAAGGGCCTTTGGAAAGATAAATCCCACAAGGCAGTCGAATCAGTCGACAGTTGAAAAAAAATCTATATTTAGTTTTTTGCGTTTTCTGGCTCTTATATAGGTATCAAGAGACACGGTAGTGTCTCGCGGCATGTTCGTTCATCGCAGCATCGCAGCACCCGTTTCTCTTTACAGGAAAGATGTCTGCCCTCTTCACCCTTCAATTTTTACACCGCATTTTCTCAATAAATATATGTATATAACCAAAATTATGCTTAATTACCCCATATAAATTGATTATTCTCTACTGATAGAGACCAGAATAAATGTTATAAGTTACATATTAACAGAGATTCATCCTTAACACAACGCGAAGCCACGCCCCACCCGCCTAAAACTCGAGGATTACTTTAAAAATATTTTTTTTTTCCTTGAATTCAGAAAATTATAGCGAGCATTTCCATTACTGCAACTATTTCCATGCAATAACATATATTATGGTTTCACGCCGATTATTATAGGTATATGTTCAATTGCTCGTTTCATATGGTGACAGTAAATGTATCAAGTTGTCAAAATAGCTTTTAAAAAAAGAAGGAAATGACATGACTCTATATTATCGACTATCGGATTATTTACCTATACCTTACCGACTGCCGAAGTTAAATTTCAAGTTATCGGCCATAGGTATGACTTTGATTGGTTTGCCCGCGGACATACGGAGTTATTTATGGAAATCCTTTCACGAACGAATTGTTCTGGGTAATTAAGTATTACTGCAGAACGAGTAGGTTAGAAGATTTTCATGAAGATTCACGATTTTCTGACATGTCATCTCGTACAGGTGCAATCGAAGAGGATCTAGCTCGTGTTCTGCCTGTAAAAAGATACTCGATGGACATCGGAGAATGTCAATCTTGTCACCGAGCGCCTATTACCCACGGCACATTAATTGCACTACGCGCTTCTCGTTTAATTCAACTATTCCAACGTGAAATAACTTTTACTTCTTTCATGGTAATAACCCTTTATGAACTGTTCGTGGTAGGAGGGAGCGATCGATAATAGAGACTCGTCGTAGACAAGTTCGTCTATTAAAACTAAAAGGAAATTCGGTGTGCCGAACTACTACTGCGATAATGTGCCCGAGCTCGTAGTCTATTTTGCAATTAACGTTAACATAATCGTGATTATGCTCGGGTGATGGGTGTTCCAAAAGAGGTATGTTGATACTAAACATCGGTTGCTGTAAGCTGACTTGCTAGTGTATGCTTTGCAACTGGAACATCATCGCAGGAATAATTTGTTTACGATTAGTCACAATCATTGATCGTTTACCCCTTCGATCAACAATTCGTACAAGGTAAATACTTTGAAAGACGTAAACGTTACTTAAAGCAGGAATAGTTGAAACGAAAAGCGCATATTGTAATGAAAGTACTATGGGTGAAAGGCGCTCGGTGACAAGCCTGACATTTTCCGATGTCCATCGAGTCATCTTTTTACGGACAGGACACGAGCTAGATCCTCTTTGGTTGCACCTGTACGAGATGACATGTCAGAAAATCGTGAGTCTTCATGAAAATCTTCTAACCTACTCGTTCTGCAGTAATACTTAATAATAAAAAACTATTCTCCTACATGTACATATTCTCCTGATGAATAAATTCCAAAAGGTAGTGAAATCCCCCCACAAAAACAGATTCTCTGTAAAAAAAAGGCGGCATTTTCATTCAGTGCCAACAAAAATTGATACGTAAAATACTCTCCAAAAAAGATTTGAAATCAATTAAGATCGCCATGTTCAAGATTTATATATAAAAAGTAAAAAGCATCATTTGAAAGGAAAATTATTAGGTTCATTCCAAGAAACATGAGTACTGGTTCTGAACTCGACGGAGTGTGCGCAGTTTGACTTTTGGGACGGCTAGGTCAGACTGCGCAGACTCCGTTGAGTTCAGAACCAGTTCTCGTGTTAGTTGGAACGAACCTATTGTAAATCAAGTTACTATAAAATTCGACTAAAAAAATTTATAACAAAATTTTAATAAAAAAGAACGCCGCGTTTAAGAGAGAGAGAGAGAGAGAGAGAGAGGGAGAGAGGGAGAGAGGGAAAGAGGGAGAGAGGGAGGGAGGGAGGGAGGGAGGGAGGGAGGGAGGGAGAGAGGGAGAGAGATAGAGAGAGGGAGAGAGGGAGAGAGAGGGAGAGAGAGAGAGATAGAGAGAGGGAGAGAGGGAGAGAGGGAGAGAGGGAGAGAGGGAGAGAGGGAGAGAGGGAGAGAGAGGGAGAGAGGGAGAGAGGGAGAGAGAGGGAGAGAGAGGGAGAG
>OY783194.1:9513417-9740233 GCA_963678675.1 Xiphydria camelus
AGAGAGAGAGAGAGAGAGAGAGAGAGAGAGAGAGAGAGAGAGAGAGAGAGAGAGAGAGAGAGAGAGAGAGAGAGAGAGAGAGAGAGAGAGAGAGGGAGGGAGGGAGGGAGGGAGGGAGGGAGGGAGGGAGGGAGGGAGGGAGGGAGGGAGAGGGGGAGGGAGGGGGGAGGGAGGGAGAGAGAGGGAGAGAGAGAGAGGGGGGAGAGATAGAGAGGGGAGAGAGAGAGGGGGAGAGATAGAGAGGGGAGAGAGAGAGAGAGGGAGAGAGAGAGAGGGAGAGAGAGAGAGAGAGAGAGAGAGTTCATATTTTATCCACTATATACAGGTGGTATCATATAAGTGTATGAATTTATTTATATACATAAGTGCATAAACATCGAGTATAATTCTGTCTGAATTTGTTATTTTGAAGTAAAAAACGCGGCATTCTTTTTTATTAAAATTTTGTTATAAATTTTTTTAGTCGAATTTTGTAGTAACTTGATTTACAATAGGTTCGTTCCAACTAACACGAGAACTGGTTCTGAACTCAACGGAGTCTGCGCAGTCTGACCTAGCCGTCCCAAAAGTCAAACTGCGCACACTCCGTCGAGTTCAGAACCAGTACTCATGTTTGTTGGAATGAACCTAATAATTTTCCTTTCAAATGATGCTTTTTACTTTTTATATATAAATCTTGAACATGGCGATCTTAATTTATTTCAAATCTTTTTTGGAGATATAATATACATGAAAAAAAATCGATATGCTCGAATTCGTAAAAATAAAGAAGTTATGGCTATTAGAGCAGAAATGATCGATTAACAGAAACCTATAGTAAACGTATTTTTCCTATATTCATTACTTCTATGGAACATCTGAATGCGAATATGATGCACTATGATGGGAAACAAATTTTATATCCTTGCTGCATCCTTAAAGTATCATGGTCGATCCCATTATCGCTATTGAAATGCTAAAGTTTTATATATCATATCCACTTATAGTTAGGAGAGATCTCTCTATACTATAAAATAGTTTTTCGGATCGACGACCGACCGACCAACCCGAAACCTCCCCCACCAATCGCCCACTGACGCATCGGTCCACCTATCGCCTACCCCCCCCCCCATCGCGTCCCCCCGCCCCGCATCGGCCGCCAATGGGATGCAGTATGCTATCAATCGTTAATCGGTGCGTTACAAGCCAGTCGAGAGAGGTCCGTCTACCTGTTTGGTCGGCGTTTTATCGAATTCGAACGACGCGAAGCGTCGCGAGATAAGTCAGTTGACCGACCGTCGTACCCTACAAACTTGGGGAAGCGCCACGATAGCGGCGCGAGGGCGATAGCCCCCGGGGGTTGGCGAGCGAAACGATCAGGGACGGATGCCCCCCTAATTATGTTAGATATTATTTCACTCAAATTAATTTTTTTTTAATGAGAATGGTATAAAAAATTATTGCGTACAGAAAAAAAAATTAAAAATTGAAAACGCATGAGAGGTGATATTGTGTGATTCAGGGCCGGTTTTACCAACACGGTATAAAAGCGGTATAGCGCTATACTGAGAATAACAAGCACGCAAGCCTTATGGTTATTCTCAGTATAGCGCTATACCGCGTGTATACCTGTTGGTAAAACCGGCCCTTAAAGTACACGAGAAGGTGATGGGTTATCTTCCATCAGGAGAGGTCGAGGTTAGAGGTAGGGTAGAGGTATTGAATAGGGTTAAGTAAGATATTTCTACGAAAGAGCTAATACGTGTTGCAGATCCAAGTCCAGATCCTGTATCTACTGCCGACTGTCTCAATTTTAAACGTTGGTAGTAATTTTCTACAATTGGCAACAGGTCGGTAATTGTGATCCAGTATCTACCGTGTGTTTTCGAGGATGGGGCGATAACCCGGGTGAACGCATAAGAGTTTCTTTGTAGCACACTCGAACTAGACAAATCTAGGGAAATGCGCGACAGAGAGGTTCTTATGCACCCGCCAGATGTTCTCAATCGCACTCGCATACTTCCGATGTACCCCATCCCCGAAAGCACGCCGTATGTATACCCGTGCTCACGGATTCTGTCGCTGGTGACTTTTTTTTAATGTTATTTTTAAACGTACTAACCAATGATTAATCAATCCTCATGCTTTCATTAACGAGAGTAGATGCCACCGTAGCTAATGATGGCATGAGAATTAATTGTTCATTGGCTAGTACGTTTAAAAATAACATTTAAAAAAGTCACCAGCGACAGAATCCGTGAGCACGGGTGTACAGATTGATTGCACACGTCAGGTGTAAAACAGTAGTGAGTGACTGTAAAATGAGTTTCTGTGCAAAATACAGAAGAGAAATTTTGAATTATTATACAGGTATGTACGTAACAAAGATCCGAATTATTCAACTTCAATTCCCAAAATAACCTCCACATATTTCCCTTCTCTTATTGTTTTTTCATCTGAATCTTTTTTGAACGTAAAAGTTTGAAATATTATCTTATTTAATTTTAGAAACTAAAGGAGAAATGCATGGAAGCAAAGATTTCACTTAAAAGTAATAAATTTGTACGAAAAACTTTAAAGCTCATTTACCAATACTTACACTACTTCACGTCTCATAAGATTCGAACTGAACCGAAGCACCGACTTGGATGAACCATAGCTTACTCGTATTCTCTTCGTAAACAGATGCATTCTGGTCCTAGTGTGAGAATTTTTGATAGAATGTAATTCGTGGTAGTGGTACTCGTTTTCGTGTCGTTTTCTTATTCAATATCCTTTTTTCGAATAAATATAGTGATATCTTTGTTCGTGTAGTTGCAAATTGAAATCCCTACACTCGGACCGGAAAGCATCTTCTTATGAAGAGAATAAGTTGTGGTTCATCCAAGTCGATGTTTTGGTTCAGTCCGAATCCTACGAGACGTGTAAAAATTTAAATAGCTTGTATTAATTGTGGAGCTGCTGGCAATTTAATTCTTAGCTTCAATATTTTTAGTACAGGGTGCACCAACGAAACTTGCTGATTTGAGAGGTGGATAAAACAAACAAATATATAGATATGGTTTTCATTATTTTTCTTATATTTGTACGTAATGGGATATTTAAAATTACATAGTTTTAAAAATAATATTAGGCAAGTGACGCCCCTCATTGTCAATACCCCGAATTAGACGATTTGTGAAGTTTTGATTAACTCGTTCTAACATAGCTATGGGTATGCCGGCTATTGCTTGGCGAATATTCTCCTTTAAGTGGGGTAAGGTCCTTGGACGATCGGCGTAAACAATGGATTTCAGATAACCCCATAAAAAGTAGTCGCAAGGGGGCACCTCGGGCGGGAATATTGAAGTGTACACGAAATGCACGTTGCGTGGCAATGATCGACTGTCCGTTAGAAAAGTAGGCTTCTAAAACGCGCGTTGCTCCTTCGTCCAATGCATTTTCGCTTCTGACGCTAAGGATAAAGAAACTTCCCAACCCACACATCTTCGCATGAGACTATCCCCACCCACGACTTACCCCCCCTCCCTTCACGGCGCGCTGTTCTAATTAGCAAGTTTCGTTCGCGCACCCTGTACTTCGAGGGAGTATTGTACAGTATTTTTATTAAAAACGCGCGTACATCACTTTTTTCCTAGCAAAAACCTAATATGAATTTTTTTCTTTTTAGGATTGACTCAATTCCCTGTGGACTTAGTTTATCTGCTATTGTGTAAAATTTAAAAATATTTCAAATTTAAAAATTAATTTCTAACCACCCTACATCGAGATTTTTGTAAAATGTCTCGTTGAAATATAGCATCCCGGGAAAAAATGTTTTTATATAACCATATATAATTAAATATAGTATAATTGGATATAATCAGATTCAAAATTTGTCACTATCTGGTTATACAGGGTGAACCAGGTTAAACGTCTTTTTTTTTATATGATAGAATAACAAGAAAAAAGTAGACTTTCATAAGAAATTTAAAAAAAAAATGTTTCCTAACAGATACAGGGTGTCAAAGTTTCGAAAAAAAATGGTTTTCTCATCATAACTTCTAAACTATTTGATCGATTTCCATAAAATTTCGCACACGAACTAATGTAATACAGCTCTAAGTAATGATCAAATAATTTAAAGAAATTCTCCAGTGGCGTAGATACTGGGGGCCGGTACCCCCTTTTCCCCCTTCCAATCTTCGACGCCACTAAATATTTGCAAAGAAAATTTAATTATTGGATTCCCCGTTTAATTTAGAGAAGAAAATGACCCTTGCAAATTTTTGATTTATGGCTTCGTTTTTGCGATATTTATTTTAATTTATAGGGTTGCGAGCAGGCCAAAACAAGGTTGAACGTCATTAATTATGATATGTGATAGAACAACAAGAAAAAAGTAGACTTTCATAAGAAAATTTTTTTCAAAAATGTTTCCTGACAAGGATACAGGGTGTCAAAGTTTCGAAAAAGTGGTTCTCTCATTATAACTTTGACACCCTGTATCTTTGTTAGGAAACATTTTTGAAACAAATTTTCTTATGAAAGTCTATTTTTTCCTTGTTGTTCTATCACATATCATAATTAATGACGTTCAACCTAGTTTTCGCCTGCTCGCAACCCTAAAATATAGAAAATTTAACATTTTCGAATGCTTCTTTTTTTAAATTGCTTAAGAAATTCCCTACTTCTTAAATAAAATGATATTCTTTTTTTTCACGCAATTGTTTACAAACTGTCAAGTAAATAAACGATATCTCTCGATATATTGAATTAATTTTTCTTCTTTGTGTTCCATAATTTTGTTTGTTAAATTCTTTCATATTACACTCGGGTCATTTTTTTGTGATTGGCGTAATTTTTGAAATATCTCCGTCTTCAAAAGTTGCTTTTTCAACTACTTGGTGCATCCGGAGAACCGCTGGTGCTACACATATAGTCTATGTCTACGCCGCGCGCGTTCACCCTATTAGGCCGGTCAAAATCGACACAAAAAATCGCTAAATTCGCAAAACATGATGTATCTCTGATTTTTTAGTATGTTGTTTGGATCCATTAGGACTATGTATACCCAAGTTTGCAACTCTCAAAAAGTTGTGGAAAAATTCTTACACACCAAAAACCGCGAAATTTTTGGACTTGTTTCAGATTCTGCTCTATATCTCCTAATCCATGCATTTTTCGTCGAAAGCTATTCTATACATTTTTTTAAGAGCATTAAATTTGTGATAAACTCAGCCAAACCGGAGCTCTCTCTGTAGGTGAATTGGTTACCGAATTATGGCACTTTGAAAATAGGGCAGTTTTTCCAAAGATTGAAAATTTTAGTTTTAGACCTGCTTTGGACCGAAATTGCATCGAAACCATTGATCCTACGAGTAGAACTTGAGAATATAATTTGTAGGCAATTTAATTAGCTTTAAATTCGCGGTCTGGCGGGGAAAGTGGTATAAGTCTGAAATTGTGAAAATGAGATATGTGTATTTTAAGCTTCTCCTGGTTTAATTTAACATTCGGAAAAACCGATGTAAGTTAATAGACCTTACCTGGGTATTACCTAGGCAAGGTCAACTAACTTATATCGCTTTTTCCGAATGTTAATCTAAGCCAGGAGAAGCTTAAAATACATATACATATCTCATTTTCATAATTTCACACTTATACCACTTTCCCCGCCGGACCGCCAATTAAGCGTAGAGCGGGGTCTGTAAGCTTCGTAGTTCTCTCAAAATCTTAAAAAAACCCATATAAGGTAAAATCACATTTTTGCAGAAATGTTCCATAACCTTTCCTTTGTTTTTTGGTTTGGTCATGAAAAAGAAGGCATGAAATCATTTTAAAAAACGGTGAAATGTATTTTAATATAAACATAAGTAATCAAAAGTGCAGTAACTTAATCAATCAATCAGTCAATCAAATTAGATACATAGTCAAATTTGTCGCCTTGTTTTTGATGGCCCTGGACCGTCACTTTCGTTGCTCTCTTCAATAGGTAGGTCTTCCACTATTGGTGGGTCGCCGTCTTCGCCCCCTATAGGTAGTTACTCCAGTATTGGTGGATCGTCAGGGCAGCGTTCTGGCACGTTTCCCCAGACCAGGTAGCACACATCACAGAACAACTGAGCCCTGCTTTGCGATAAGTACAGCCACCTCTGCACCCCTTCTTGCGTTTGCAAGAGAGTAGTTTTAGGAGCTCTGCGGGGGCAGGAGCTTGCCGACTAGTAATGGGGATGAGTCCAGCCGAGGTCAATTCCCAACCCCAGTCGGTGGCCTCTTTCTCCACCCCTAACCACTTTTGCACCTAGTGGTATGTGCGGTAGTAGTGATACGACGCAGCCTCTGTGGTTGGGGGCAAACGGGCCAGATTCGCTTTGGCGTTGGCTGCTGTCTTCACAAAAATACGGAAGCGTACATCGTTGAGGGTGTCTTTCGTTTCGTCTCCTCCATATAGGGCAACTAGGCACTTGTCACCGGCTGCTGCGACTTGTTAGTGTGTGGCATCTGTCTGGAGGAAAACTCCTGCTTGGTCCACTAGGGCTTGATTTTGTCTAAAGTGGCTCCACACTTTCATCTTCCCCTGCCAGAAGAGGGCAGAGGTGGTGTCGCACCCAGTAAATGCGTGGATGAAAAGTTCAAATCCAGGTGGTAGCTCCACTTCCCCTTGGTTGAATTAGCTGGTGGATACGAGCAGGTCTCGATAACAAAGAATCTCGAAGACGGATCGAATTGCGATAATGTTGCTATGACTGCTCGGAGCGGAATGCCAGCTCCGGGCTCGTCATCCAGCGGCCCGCGGTTTCTGCCTTCTTCCGTTCCCAGGTTTTTCATGGTTAGTTTTGGAATCGGCTAACCCGTCGCTCGGTATCATCCCCATGTTTATGTTCCCAGCTCTCGGCATCGATGTGGAAATGCTCGAGGTGCCGGGATGCGCTTGCCACTCGAACTCGATATTTATGTCGCCGACCCTCGGCGTCGACCATGCATCGAGTGTCGTATCTGTCTTTGGAAACTCTCACATTGTACACGTTTAAATCTCACTTCATGCAACAAAAAAGTGGTTAGGTACATTTCTGGAAAAACGTGATTTTACCTTATATGTTTTTTTTGAGATTTTGAGAGAACTACGAGGCTTACAGACCCCGCTCTGCGCTTAATTGGCGGTCCGGCGGGGAAAGTGGTATAAGTGTGAAATTATGAAAATGAGATATGTATATGTATTTTAAGCTTCTCCTGGCTTAGATTAACATTCGGAAAAAGCGATATAAGTTAGTTGACCTTGCCTAGGTAATACCCAGGTAAGGTCTATTAACTTACATCGGTTTTTCCGAATGTTAAATTAAACCAGGAGAAGCTTAAAATACACATATCTCATTTTCACAATTTCAGACTTATACCACTTTCCCCGCCGGACCGCGAATTTAAAGCTAATTAAATTGCCTACAAATTATATTCTCAAGTTCTACTCGTAGGATCAATGGTTTCGATGCAATTTCGGTCCAAAGCAGGTCTAAAACTAAAATTTTCAATCTTTGGAAAAACTGCCCTATTTTCAAAGTGCCATAATTCAGTAACCAATTCACCTACAGAGCTCCGGTTCAGCTGAGTTTATCACAAATTTAATGCTCTTAAAAAACGTATAGAATAGCTTTCGACGAAAAATGCATGGATTAGGAGATATAGAGCAGAATCTGAAACAAGTTAAAACATTTCGCGGTTTTTGGTGTGTAAAAATTTTTCCACAACTTTTTGAGAGTTGCAAACTTGAATATACATAGCCCTAATGGGTCCAAACAACATACAAAAAAATCAGAGATACATCATGTTTTGTTAATTTATTGTCGATTTTGACCGGCCTATATAGTGGTCGCCTTCTTCTTTCCCCCATGGGGCGGTAGGTACTTGACTCGGACCCGTTACCCTCCTGTGTCTCTACTCGCTGTGTGTGTCCTCCGTTTAAAGTCCCTACAAAAGTCCTCATACACGATACGGTTTGTATTGTCGGAAGGCAGGCCTTTCGACTTGCGCTTATACAGGCAAACCTGAGTGTACATGTGACTACAAATAGCTCCTAGGTAAAGGTAGTTATTACGAAAATTGTAGAGGATACAATTCTCTATAAGTTTTGTTTAAAAACTTCTTTTCTGAAACAAATAATTTCAGAGTTACGCTTAAGTAAACTGGAGCGCTTTTCTTACAATTGCATTCACGTACCTACCTTTTTCAATCTGGTTTTTTTGCATTATCTTCTAGCACGCACAATTTTCTTCTTCGTAACCATTTTTTTTTACATAAAAATTAACAAAACACATTGCGCCGCCTGAGTCAGACTGATATAGGCGCAATTCCCGCGCATCACGTACGTATCTACATACTTCAAGTGCTTCTTTCCAATCTTTCTTTCGTAATTGTTCTTTGTGTACCAGTACATCGTCTACATTATCACGTATGTGAAGTCAGCATAAGCTTAAAAAAGTAAGTATGTAGAACTTAACGTACCCATCTAGGACTGGCGTGGCCATATGGCAGCCGCATTTATACTTTAACTTTGTCCTATTCCTTCTTTAACTTCGTCCCTCAAGGGTTAAGCCATTGAGATGCACGTACATACGTCCGTCGCTGGACCTCACCACGGGACGTCAACGTATTATGCGTGTCTCTCCGGAGTCTTTCGCATGCTTTTTACTTTAACACTTTCTCCGGATTTTCTTCTCTCATCGTGAAGCGGAAAAAACCCGCACGTGTACCTAAGCCTACCCCCCGCCTTGCGAGTCGTTTTCTGATGAAATTACAGAAATTGAAAAAATCGAGACGCCCGTACGTCCGTCACGGCTGGACCGCACCACGGGACGTCGACGTACAGTCTATTAAGTAAGAGCGTGTACGGCGTTATTCATAAAAAAATTATTCTACAATGTTTTTTCCACATACATACGTTTGGCATTGTGACATAGAGAATCGCTCCGTGTCACAAAAAGAGCGCGATCGGCCCTTTCGTGGGCAAGCGTGCGTTCGCGGCGTCGAAACGTGCAGGACGCGCTCGTCCGTGCGCGCGTCGGGCGCACGGGCCGTTTGTCAACGGTTGTCGATCGATCTGTTTTCGAAAAGATCGATCGACAACAGCGACGACCTCGAGACGAAGACGTCCGAGATTCCGGGACGGCTATTCTGTAATTCCGGGGAGAGTGAGCGTACCTGGGAAGTGACCGTTCCACGGGTGAGAGCTTTCCTCGCCCAGCTCATGCCCGACCGTTGAAACGTGTACCTAAACAGCTATTCTCTAAGTGAGGAGCGGGCGATGTTCACTGAAAAAGCAAGGAGAGTGAAGGAATCACTATTCTGTAACTGCAGAAGCGCTCCCATCGCACGAAAACGGGTGAACTTACTTCTACTGGTCAAGACCGTGAGAAGCAGCCTGCTCCCCGGGAGAACGGCGACTCTAGCCTACCTACTTCTGCGCCAGCGTGCCACAGTTTACAGTTTGTTAATTTGCGTCTTCCAACAAACGATACACAGTGGTCCGGCGATCTAAGCAAACGCGATCATGAGTATATTAATGAGTTACATAACTGATTTGTGCGATGTAAATTTATGTCTTAGTTATAAAGATATACTGTTAAAATAAAAGACCAAAAATTAACCATATATTTATTCTACTATGATAACGTAAATGGAACATAATAAAAAAATATATTAAACTGAAACATTCATTATTAAATGATATAAAATAATTCAAAAACATACTTATATATAAGAACTTTTTCCAGAGGTGGTAATAGGAAAAGTAGTTGGAAAAAATAATTTAACAAAAAGCACATTTCCCTAATGCTTACAATAAAAGTCAAAAGCAGCTTAATAATTAAAAAAGATATAGGTATTATACTGGTACCTAGTATTATTCCAAAATATGCATCCTTGAAAACACGTACACTTATAAAACGTACCTGAAACCAAGCAAATTGTTTTAAATAGAGAAAACTGATTTCGTAACAATAAGACTGCGAAACCGTAAAAATTCAATACATTAAAATAGGACAAGAATGGCATGTAACATGTTATATAATAATCAAGGGCATGCTTCAAACTATAACTTAAACCAAAAAATGTACGTATCTGAACTTAGCATCATAGTAAGCAGTTATGAATATTATGGACTTTTGACCTATTTCAGAACCACTGTGCGATGGTCAGAATTCTGATTAACGATCCTTAGTAATAGTATCACCGCGATATACAGGGTGTAACAGAGTAAGTGTTACAACGTGAAACTGTAGATTCCTTATGAAAGAAGTAAAATCTTTCTCGCCATCGATATATATGCAACACCTAGGAATAGTTGAAATAACCAGCTGTGGCATGTCCATAGCAGTACTTGAGGTACTTTGATCCATATTCTGGAGAAGCACACGATCGCTCGTGCTGGAAACTCCTTTGACGCGGCTCAGCTACCGACAGAAGCCCGATATTTTTTCTTCAATAAAATATATATAATTTGAAAGAGGTGACAGTACAAGCTATATTTTGATGCCAATATAGATATTAATTTATTTCAATTTTCAATTATTTGCAAGTGAATCATAGTTCAACGGTACCTCACCGTGGTGTATGAATACTTTTTACCCCACTGTATTTTTCGAGTGGGCAAGGATGTCGTTGCTCGTCCCTGGCCATAAAAGGAGTTATGTTGCATCGAATGACGGTTCGATTCTTTGTACCTGGATAAGCCAGGTATTAAGTTAATTCGACCGGCCATCTATTAGATTCGTCTTGTCTTCCCTTTATAAAGCTGATTTATTATTTTAAGTATAGCGGTATTTATTACAATCGGTATTGTGGGAAATGGCTTCTTCCGATGCGGTCGGTAATTACCCCTTCCCGAGCATGGTGCGGGACTGCGAGCGCACGTGCAGCCTAGATTCGCCGAAAAATACCCCGTTCCATTTCATAGATTCCGATCCGAGAGTAGCTATAGATTTGCGAGGTATTTCTGACTGTGATACTATTAAACGGTTCGAAGCATTGTGTCGAATTCCGTTTATCGCGAGACGGAACAGCGACCGATAGCAGAGTTAAGAGAGAATAAACTAAATGCGCTTTGAATTAGACAGGATGGTTAATACTTGACGGTAGGTTATAAATTAACAGTTTCTCCGCTCATTATCTCTCGTTAGAATAGCAGTCCTAAATTAGTATAGAATATTCGAATTTACCGCTATAAAATAAAGTAACCCTTGAAGAGGTTATACGGGCTTTGGTGAACGAGTTATATACAGGGTGTAACAGAATAAGTGTTACAACGTGAAACTGTAGATTCCTTGTGAAAAAAGAAAAAGATTTTTCCTCTTACAAAAATGTTCTGCGGGCTTTCGTTTTCGATATACAGGATGTCAAAGTTTTGAAAAAAAAATCGTTTTTCTTTAAACCTCGAACCATTTTTATCAGATTTGAGTGTTGACACCTAATAACAAGTAGTTCGTGGTTTAAATAAGGTAAAACGGGGTGAGTTGGCGAATGAAGTCGACCCCTCGTTTCCATTTCTTTCCATAGAAACGAGGGGCCAACTCCATTCGCCAACTCACCCTGTTTTACCTTATATCGAAAACGACAGCCTGCAGAACATTTTTGTAAGAGGAAAAATCTTTTTCTTCTTTCATAAGGAATCTACAGTTTCACGTTGTAACACTTACTCTGTTACACCATGTATATCGCGGTGATACTAATTACTAAGGATCGTTAATCAGAATTCCGACCATCGCACAGTGGTTCTGAAATAGGTCAAAAGTCCATATTAATTCATAACTGTTTACTATGATGCTAAGTTCAGATACGTACATTTTTTGGTTTAAGTTATAGTTTGAAGCATGCTCTTGATTATTATATAACATTTTACATGCCATTCTTGTCCCATTTTAATGTATTTAATTTTTACGGTTTCGCAGTCTTATTGTTACGAAATCAGTTTTCTCTATTTAAAACAATTTGCTTGGTTTCAGGTACGTTTTTATAAGTGTACGTTTTCAAGGATGCATATTTTGGAATAATACTAGGTACCAATATAATACCTATATCTTTTTTAATTATTAAGCTGCTTTTGACTTTTATTGTAAGCATTAGGGAAATGTGCTTTTTGTTAAATTATTTTTTCGAACTACTTTTCCTATTAGCACCTCTGGAAAATGTTCTTATATACAAGTATATCTTTTTATAACTAAGACACAAATTTACCGCGTTTGCTTAGATCGCCGGACTACTGTGTATCGTTTGTTGGAACACGCAAATTAACCAACTGTAAACTGCGGCACACTGTCACAGAAGTAGATACATAGGTTAGAATCGCCGTCCCGACCAGACCGACCGAGCAGACCGATTCTCCCGGGAACTACGTTCACCCGATTTTCGTACTCCCGCAGTTAGAGAATAGCGACTAGGAGTCTCCTTACTTTTCCAGTGAACTCCGCCCACTTCTCACGGGAACAGGCTTTCACTCAGTTATAGAATAGCCGTCCGGGGAGAGACGGAAAGCGGGGAGGAGATCGAGGTGAGTCGGAGAGGCCGGAAAACCGGCGGGAAGCGTCTAGTCTAAGATCCGAACTAGAGACGTTCTTCACCGATCTGCTTACCGGATGAAAAGTATTTTTTATCAAACATAATACGTCAATGAACATATCGCGTATGGGTAGGCTAATAAAATATGCTCAAGACTACCCTTAAAACTATATAAACAGGTGAGCTGATATGAGCAATTTGCACCGATCTGCTTACCAATTAAACTATATATGAAAATAAAGATAATTTTATTGCAAACACGATGGTATAACCCTACCTGCAAAAAATCGGTCATGAGTCACGGTTGTAAGGCTTTGAAATTTATCGGAGCTAGCCAAGATGCGCGTACTACAGGGAAATTTGCTATAGGACGCAACGTAGGAAGTGGGCGCGACGCGACGGTTAGATGAGAGTGCGTACATGCTGCTTCCTCGTACGATTGACAAAGATAACACTACTAAAATGCCGAGAAAAAGCGACTACAATGGAGTAGGTACTGGCAGTAAACTTTTAATTACTTTAAATTAAATATAAAATATTAAAATGTGAAAGATTTTTCAAATATTTTCAACTAAATATATGGATGGGGAAATATTAATATTTCTATCACACAGAATAATAATATGTTAGTAATAATTATTCGATAAATTTTATCTATTCTATAAAAATACCACAGCAAACAAACAGAAAAATTACATTTTTTAGAGAGCGATAAAAAATCATTAACAAATTGACGGTGTAAAAAAACTCTATTATAAAACAATGAATACAATAACAATCTTTACAAAGATTATAACAATATTACAACAAATACAATATTATAGCCTTCCAAAAACTTGTATGTTGCTGGAATAAGAGTGCCCAGATTTTATATAACAGTAACCTAAACAACGCAAAGACTCCAAGAAGAATTTTTCTTAACAATTTATCATTTCAACTTATGAAATCTCGCTTAGAGGAAAAGTCTAGAATTTCGTCTTTACCTTCAGATATTTTTAATGCGTTACAAACCCACCCCATGAGCCATCGCCTCGACTGTCTGTTTATCACATGTTCGGAAAAAACTTTCACTCGAAAACCCGGTAAGAACGTTTTTCCCCTTTTTCTGTACTTTCGAGAAAGAGCCATAAAGTAATAAATTGTCCCTTCTCCAGACAGGCAAAAATAAAAATGCAAAGTTAGTTGAATCTTGAACGAAAATAATTTTACCAGGGATCCAACAGTAATTGATTGAAAAAAATAACGATTGAAAAAGATACTACATTACATTTATGTCATAATGGGGAGCACGTATTTTTCCGCAAACTGAGGGATGTAAACAGCGAGTCGCTCGCAGTCGCTTTTTCTCGGCATTTTAGTAGTGCTATCTTTGTCAATCGTACGAGGAAGCAGCATGTACGCACTCTCTCTCATCTAACCGTCGCGTCGCGCCCATTTCCTACGTTGCGTCCTGTAGCAAATTTCCCTGTAGTACGCGCATCTTGGCTAGCTCCGATAAATTTCAAAGCCTTACAACCCTGATTCATGACCGATTTTTTGCAGGTAGGGTTATACCATCGTGTTTGCAATAAAATTATCTTTATTTTCATATATAGTTTAATTGGTAAGCAGATCGGTGCAAATTGCTCATATCAGCTCACCTGTTTATATAGTTTTAAGGATAGTCTTGAGCATATTTTATTAGCCTACCCATACGCGATATGTTCATTGACGTATTATGTTTGATAAAAAATACTTTTCATCCGGTAAGCAGATCGGTGAAGAACGTCTCTAGTTCGGATCTTAGACTAGTCCCATTCGTTGAGGAGCTATCGAGCGAGTTCAAGCTTTCCCGAAAGGGTTGAGTCCGTAGAGCGATAGAGTAGAGTAGGCGCACCGAGCAAGGGTGAACCCGAGAGTGAGAGAGAGTGAGAGAGAGAGAGAGAGAGAGAGAGAGGGGGAGAGAGAGAGAGAGGGGGGAGAGAGAGAGGGAGAGAGAGAGGGGAGAGAGAGAGGGGGGGGGAGAGAGGGAGAGAGAGGGGAGAGAGAGGGGGAGAGAGGGGGGAGAGAGAGAGAGGGAGAGAGAGAGAGAGAGAGAGAGAGAGAGAGAGAGAGAGAGAGAGAGAGAGAGAGAGAGAGAGAGAGAGAGAGAGAGAGAGAGAGAGAGAGAGAGAGAGAGAGAGAGAGAGAGAGAGAGAGAGAGAGAGAGAGAGAGAGAGAGAGAGAGAGAGAGAGAGAGAGAGAGAGAGAGAGAGAGAGAGAGAGAGAGAGAGAGAGAGAGAGCCGCTGCACCGCCACCCGCTTCGACGAGAGGAAGGACCGCGGCAGGAGCATCGAGCCGCCGCTGAAGGCCAACCGTCACCCGAACCGGAAGGCCACCGCCCGCCAGCAATCGTCGCTTCCCGAGGCCCAGCCGAGGATCCGCAGCATCGCCCGGTAGGCTCGAGGATCGAGCGTCGTACGCGAGGCGATTCAGTACGATCGGATGTAGTGCGCGGGGTCGCCACTGCCTTACCATAGAGGCCGAGTTCACCATGCCGCCACGACGACGCAGCGCCCTCCCTCTAGTCGCGGCCGCTGCACCTAGCATTCAGTCGGTTCTATGTTCCTACGCGTGTGTATCGCGTGCCTTTGTTGATCCCTATCGTAATTTCCTTCACAACAAAAATGAATCAGGTATTTTATTTTCACTTCAAATTATTTTCATGTATTTGTAGCTATTCGCAATCTAATTAATTTACTTGTTCTTAAAGAGAAATTAAATAACGATACGATGGTGATGATGAATTAAATATTCCATTTG
Organism: Xiphydria camelus; assembly: GCA_963678675.1. Classification (NCBI taxonomy): domain Eukaryota; kingdom Metazoa; phylum Arthropoda; class Insecta; order Hymenoptera; family Xiphydriidae; genus Xiphydria; species Xiphydria camelus. The sequence goes on from OY783194.1 coordinate 9,528,704, forward strand.
AAGATTGCCTGGATGACAAAATACAAAACTTTGACGATGATGACAACGAAGATTAAGAGTCGATAATCTGATAATTAATAGTCATAAATGATATTTTTACTAACAGTTTTTTACATTTCAATTCATGTCTTTGATAGTTATAAGAAAAAAATGTCAGTAAATCATCATTTTATTGAATTTATTGTTAAGTATTGAAAAATATTAATTTTCATAAATATACACAGTAAAAAATGTTCATCTTTGCATTAAAGAAATGCATGTTAAAATTTAAATGAAACCATTTTTTCGTTTTCACGTGTAAATTAAACACAATAAAATATAAATCTGTAAAAATTCATAATTTAATCGTCGAGAGTTTTAACACAGCTTGGTATTACTTTTATCATATACATCTGTATAACTCTTTTTTACACACCGTATACATAATATGTTATATTTGCGTCCGCCGTTTTCCGCTATCTATTACGTTAGAAAAACGGCGGGAGCAAAGTTGTTTCATTTTCATTAATTTATTTCGACTTGTTCAACCACACCAATTAACTCGTAAAAATTATATGTCAAAGTTTAATCATGCTTGAATCTATATAAGAAAACGGCGGTGGTGGTATTTTTAATATGTTAAATAACAATCATTGAAAAATTCAAAATTGTTGTTTTACTTTATTTATGAGCGAAACAATCCGATACTTTTTTTTATAATATAGTTAATATGATGGTGCATAACATATTTTGCTGTGCAAAAGCGGTCGAGGTTAGAGAAGTTTAACCCTTTGCGACGCAGTGGGACGTATACGTCCCACCTACTTCTCCTCAGTTTTTATTGGATTTCTAGTTCGCGTTGACATTTAAGTACGAATGCTATTTTTTAATAAACTCTTGGGGATGTCAGGAGTACAATTAGAACAAAAAAGTACGTGAATTGGTTAATTACTTACTAGTTATAAACAATTAAAACTCGAAAATCTCGTTTTTTTTTACAATAAATTCGGCTTTGTCTAAACTACAAGTCCTATAGATCTAAAATTTTTTTTGCAAATATTTCAAACATTGAACTAAACAATATGTTTTTAGTAGAATTTTTCGCAGGTCAGTTTTTTCAAAAAAAATTTCCAAAGTATGCAAAAAAGAGTTTTTTGTTATGTTGGTTTATAAAAGATTCTGAGAGACAGAGATAACTTCTCAACGAGCATAAAACTCGATTATGTGGTTTTTGGGGTCGCTGATTACGATTCTGATGTCAGAATTACAAAATTCGACGACGCTTAGCTTTGCTTCGTCGATTCCTATATGAGAAGACGTTCTGTGCACTCTTGTTACCTTCATTGCCCAAAAATGGCCAAAGATTACAATAGCCACATGGGTTGCGTCGATAAAGCAGATATGTTGAAATCGTTCTACGAAATCGGCCGAAAAAGTAAAAAGTGGTGGCATCGTATTTTTTGGCACTTCGTCGATGTTACAGTAGTCAATAGTTTCATTATTTACAAACAGCTGTTCCCTAATAAAAGAGTGTCACTGAAGGACTTCCGATTATCGGTAGCTGACCATTTGATTGGGGTTCCAATTCTTCCTAAGCAGAGAGGAAGACCATCTCTGAGACCTCTCCCGATTCGACAAAAACCAAAAGTACCTGATGGAGTCAGAACAGGAAAAGTAGTTCACTTGCCAGGGATTCAAAATGTACGCAAAAGATGCGCCTATTGCAGCACAAAAGCAATCGAAAAGAGGACAAAGTTTAGCACCCGCTCAATGTCTTTAGTTTCGCCTCGCAGGCGATTAACCTGATTAACCTGAATGGTTGGCCAACTCATGGGGTTCCCTTAATATCCTGAAACCAAAAAAAACTATAGACAAAAACACAAAAAATACAAAAACAAAAAAAAGAGAACTAGTTGCTCCCCACGTCCACGTCGTTAGTTCTGGGTAATTCAGAGAGGGAGCAAAATGCACTATGAATGTATAAAGAAATAACACCAAATATAGTTACCATATTGGATCCGCCATTTTGAATTTTGCAGTACTGACGTTACCATCGTGATCAGCGACCCCAAAAACCCCCTCAGAAGACGTTTTAGGCCAATATAAAGAAAAACATGAAATTTAGCCTAATACAGTCGCCATATTGGATCCGCCATTTTGAATTTTACAATTCTGACGTCAGAATCGGAATCAGCGACCTCGAAAACCTTTATAAAGCTAAAAATAACAATAATATGAATGAAACAAAAATTCGCGTCGCAAAGGGTTAAACGGAGGAAAGCGAGGCCCAGGAGTGGAGTACCCGGAACGGACCCGAGTGGAGTATCTACCATCCAGGGGGGGGGGGGGAGTGTGAATGGCGCAGCATAGACTATATGTGTAGCACCAGCGGTTCTCTGGACGTACCAAATAGTTGAAAAAGCAATTTTTGAAGACGGAGATATTTCAAAAATTACGCCAATTACAAAACAATGACCCGAGTGTAATATGTAGGGAATTTAACTAACAAAATTATGGAACACAAAGAAGAAAAATTAATTCAATATATCGAGAGATATCGTTTATTTACTTGACAGTTTGTAAACAATTGCGTGAAAAAAAAACGTGTGGCCGCCACACGCGGAAGCAGTGAAACTTCGATACCAGTTTCTCTGAATTTGATTCTGATGGTATTAATTTCAATTGGCTCTATACAAGTCTTCTACAATGCTTCTTCGTAGAGCCAATTGAAACTAATACCACCGGAATCAAATTCAGAGAAACTGGTATCAAAGTTTCACTTCTTCCGCGTGTGGCGGCCACACGTTTTGTTTGTTTTCTTTTCTTATTTTCATCCAAGGAACCCATCTTTGAAGTTTGTCGCAATATTAAAGAATCACCCAGTATATTAACTTACTTGGTCTAACCAAATATTTTTTCCGCCATAATCAAGTATACACTTATTAATTGGAAATAAACTGTTTTCTCAGTATACGAAGTAATTTTGATCGAACGAACGAAGTATTCACTAAACTGACAAATTTCTAGAAAATCATAAACGGAATCAAGGAATTTTACTTCCAAAGAGAGAGAGAGAGAGAGGGCCTAGCGGAATAAGCATATGAAATCTGCCCCCACGTGTATCAGCACCAAATTTATATGATCGATAGGCATCTATGAGAAACTAAATCTCCTAAATTTTTAGACCCCTAATCGCTATAGGGGGGGAATTATGAGGGGGGGAAGTAAAATCTAAAAACAGCTTTTTCTCCGGAACGGCTATACCGATTTTCATGAAAAAAATATATGTTACTCTTCCTGAAGAGTCAATTCCAAAAAAAAAATATCGAATTTTTTTTTGAAAATTCGCCCGAAAAAAAATGTATGAATTTTTTAACAATTTTTTTTATGTTATAATTAATCGGAACCTCTCCAATTCTTTTCTTATTTTTTTCTTTGGAATGTCCTTAATAACATATAATTTTTCCAATTTCATCGGAAGTTTACCCCACTGAAAAATATTAACAAATGTACCTACACGGCTCATCACCTACCTTCTATAAGTATACTATGTATACAGGGTGGACCAGGTTAAACGTCATTTTTTTATATGTGAAAACAACAAAAAAAAGTAAACTTTCATAAGAAAATTTCTATCAAAAATGTTTCCTAACAAAGATACAGGGTGTCAAAGTTTCGAAAAAAAATGGTTTTCTCATCATAACTTCTAAACTACTTGATCGATTTCCATGAAGTTTCGCACACAGGCTAATGTAGAGCAGCTCTAAGCAATAATTAATTAATTTTTAAAAATTCTCCAGGGGCGTAGATACTAGGGGCCGGTACCCCCTTTCCCCCTCACAATCTTCGGCGCCATTGGATATTTTGCAAAGAAAATTTAATCATTGGATTTCCCGTTTAATTTAGAGAAAAAAATCATCCTTGCAAATTTTTGATGTATGGCTTCGTTTTTGAGATATTTATTTTAATTTATAGGGTTGCGAGCAGGCCAAAGCTAGGTTGAACTCCATTAATTGTGATATGTGATAGAGCAACAAAAAAAAAAAAAGATTCTCATGAGAAAATTTTTTTCAAAAATGTTTCCTAATAAAGATATAGGGTGTCAAAGTTTCGAAAAAAAAAATGGTTTTCTCATCATAACTTCTAAACTACTTGATCGATTTCCATGAAATTTCGCACACAGGCTAATGTCGTAGAGTTCTAAGTAATAATTAAATAATTTTAAAAAATTCTCCAGTGGCGTAGATACTGGGGGCCGGTACCCCCTTTCCCCCTTCCCCACCTTCGGCGCCACTGGATATTTTGCACAGAAAATTTAATTATTGGATTCCCCGTTTAATTTAAAGAAAAAAATCACCCTTGCAAATTTTTGATTCCAAAAAATTAACAATTATCATGTGCCGAATTATCATCAAAGTGGAAAAATTCCTTTGTAGTGAGTATACAGTATATATCATATATATATATGTATATAGAAGGTAGGTGATGAGCCGTGTACATTTGTTAATATTTTTCAGTGGGGTACACTTCCGATGAAATTGGAAAAATTGTTATTAAGGACATTCCAAAGAAAAAAATAAGAAAAGAGTTGGAGTGGTTCCGATTAATTATAACATAAAAAAAATTGTTTAAAAACTTCATAAATTTTTTTCGGGTGAATTTTCAAAAAAAAAATTCAAGATATTTTTTTTGGAATTGACTCTTCAGGAAGAGTAACATATATTTTTTTCATGAAAATCGGTCGAACCGTTCCAGAGAAAAAGCTGTTTTTCGATTTTACTTCCCCCCTCATAACTCCCCCCCCCCCCCCCTATAGCGATTAGGGGTCTAAAAATTTAGGAGATTTAGTTTCTCATAGATGCCTATCGATCATATAAATTTGGTGCTGATACACGTGGGGGCAGATTTCACATGCTTATTCCGCTAGGACCTTTGACAGTGATAAAACATTAATCGCTGTTTCTCAGAATTTCACATACATTACAAATTCTATTATAGTGCACATTATAATGCATGCAGTTCGGGTGGTACGTTTCGGCAATCGAGGACTGCTGATGTATTCGCAGTCCTGCACCTTTCCCGGAAGGCTAATTTACCGAACGAATTGTAATAATGAACCACTTCTCGCAGATACCGCTATATTTCGAATGCATTCGAAATGCATTCAGCTTTGTAAAGGAGAGAAATGACGATTTCAATAGATAACCGAATATTTCGGCAAAGGTTCATTCCGATTCGTCCAGTAATTAACCCTTTCAGGAAAGGTGCGGGACTGCGAACTCATTACTGCTTCGCTGATGGCGAGATGAACACTTGTTTGACGAAGTATTTATGATCGCGATGCTATTGGGTTGGAAAATAAGTTCGTAGCGTTTTCTTTTATTTTCTTTCATTTTACAACGATTTGTTTGCTGTCCCGCAAAGTGTTTATATTCATTCGAAAGAGCTCTTTCTGATCTACAAAACTGTTATAATTGTTTATTCGAATAACAATTTTTTATTATTTTTCAGGCTTAGAAATGGAATATCCAGGAGGAAAAAATCAGAATTTTCGACATCTTTTTTTATCAAAGACTCGCCTATAACACCTTCTCCGTATACGGCAGTTTTTTGACCTCGATGAAAAGCAAAGAAAAGCAGATGTCGAAACTGCTGATTTTTGACCCCTGGATGTTCCATTTCTAAGCCAGAAAAATAATAAAAATATAATTATTCGAAATAACAATTATAACAGTTTTGTAGAGCAGAAAGAGCTCTTTCGAGTACATATAAACATATTGCCAAACAACAAAATAGATCGTTGTAAAATAAAAGAAAACATAATTGTGCGACGGAATAGTCTCGGCGTCACGCGTATCGGCCACTTGAGCATGCCGGTCGCGGGAGTATAATATACCGAATGTCCGAGCCCAAACCGCTCAAGCACCGATACCTATGGCCGATAACTTGAAATTTGTCTTCGGCAGTGTTTGCCGTCGGTTGAAAATTTGATAGTTAGAGATGGCTTGAGAAGAGTGCGCTGTGTGTGCTGCGTGAGAGCGAAAAGTGTCAAACGTCTGATTTCCCGAAAGCTGTCAACTCGGGAGATCGAAGTGTTTCGTCTATTATTCAATACTTCGATCTCTCGAATTGACAGCTATCGAGAAATCAGTCGTTTGACACTTTTCGCTCTCACGCAGTACACACAGCGCACTCTTCTCAAGCCATCACTATCTATCAAATTTTCAACCGTCGTCAAACACTGCCGAAAACAAATTTCAAGTTATCGGCCATAGGTATCGGCGCTTGAGCGGTTTGGGCTCGGACATGCGATATAGCATCACCGACGAAAGTCGCGTCGCGTGGTGTGTGTACACTCGTCGAGTATCGGATACCTGCGTAGCGTTGTGTGCGAAGGGCCTAAGTGGAATGGGGCAGGGTCGAGATCGTTGTATGAGTGAGGCACGTACGGTAGCGCTGGAGTGTGTGGGTTTCGTTACGGTTTTTGAGGAATTTTCGTTGCATACCGCGCTTTTAGTCCCCTCAGCAAAGAAGTTTCACTTCAAAAGAATATCATTTTATTTAAGAAGTAGAGAATTTCTTAAGCAATTTAAAAAAAGAAGCATTCGAAAATGTTAAATTTTCTATATTTTACGATTTTTTTTTCACCCCTAACGTTCGCGCGGCTCTAGAGGGTAAACCGTGGGGAGTGGGGGTAAACTGTGAGAACCTTTTTATAAAGAATTTTAAGATCTACAATTTTGGATTTACATTTTTTTCGATATCTCGCTTCGTTTTCGAGTTATTTTCGAATAACCCATTTTTAGGGTATTTGTTATTGTTTTTCAACCATAACCCGTGGGGGAAAAACCGCGACACTCTTCTCCCAGAGCTTTATAGGGTCAAAGGGCAACGTTAAACAAAAATGCAGCCTGGCAGGTAAAAACTCGTATTTCAGACCATCGTTTACTGGACTAGGAGTGCACCGACACCGCTTGCAGAGTCGGTGGCTCAATTGGTAGAATGCGAAAGCATTCCCAGTTTCGAAGCATCTCGTATCCTAAAGAGCACAGGTTCGAATCCCGGTAGGGTGTGAAAAAAAAGCTACACTACTAGGCGGGTGGCAGGCAGCGGCACTACAAGGGCACACAGTGAAAAACCTCGGTAAAGTCACTGCGTGTGTTCCCCTTTTGCAAAATCCTTCTTTATTCACTGTGTATACTGCGTAATGCCACAGTGGTACCCCAGTGGGCACGCACCAAGGCATCACTGTGATGTTTCTCAAAGTCACCGCTTGATCTCACAGTGCCACTACTGTGAAGTCACCTGGCTATCGGGGTGGCCAGTTTGAAAGTTACCTTTGGGCAGGCTTGGTCGGTAATCGAGACATTTTATACCGTAATTATAATTATTTTCGTAACTTCCATTATTCACAAATTCACAATTTCGAGGTTAGACGCTTCGATCTCCCGAATTGACACCAACTCTAACTGCCGACTCGACTTCTACCGTATTAAATGACTCGAGTACCGACCAAGCCTACCCGAAGGTAACTTTCAAACTGGCTAATACCTACAGAGTGGGACATACGGTATACAGCAGTACGATTGAAAATTTAACAAGTAGATTTCTCCATCAGTTTTGAAGTTTTGTTCACATTATGAGTGCCTAAATCATTATAAATAAGGAAGAATTTACCTCCTCATGCGTATTGGTAACGTGGATTTTTGGGTCCAGAGGAATAAATGGTTATTTGCATTACATATATTTTATTTATTTATTACACTTGGTTGGATCTACTTGATCCATAAAAGGAGGGGTTCCATACATATGAATTACCTACAAATAATAGATAAACTACGGGTATATACCCTACTATTAATTGAATACGATTACGCATTGGATTTTGCTAATCCATTTGAACCTCATGGAGCACAGGTTGTAGAGTACCCTACAGTTTCAGCAGAAGAGGAAGATAATTTTGAACCTGCAGAATGCATTGTTGATGACGAAGGTGGAAAAGTCGACTTAAGTTATAAGAGAAAAGCTGCTGAATTTTGGAAAAGCGGAAAAAAAGCCCGACGACCACTCACTAGTGTGCAGAGAAATTATAGATCGAGAAAAACAATAAAACTTTTATCTCAACTTTTTTTCCTTATCTTTCACCGTTCGGGAGTTATTCAGTGAAGAAGAAAATTTGCATTTTTTTCAAGGGATGATTTCACCCCTTAAAACCGTAATATGGCACCAATGAAATATATTTTTGTATTACGCTTGAACTACTCTACTTGCACACGTAATGGCGGAATTTTCTGAATTTCCGGGGTCCCTAACTTCCCTTGTAAGTATTAATAGATTCACACAGAAGCAACAATTATAATTCATCATGATTAATGAGAGATTAGAATCAATTTTTTTTGTAATCAATACAGAAATTAATATTATTGTAATAACGTCTTAAACACTTATCCCCACTCCTTTACCGATTCCGCGCCCTGCATCCCGTTGCAACGACCATGCTTTCGATGACAATCACATTTTACCAATTTATTTTGGGCAAATACAATGGTATTTTCGTCTGGCATTATGTCAAATGAAATAGTAATTATTAAATGTACATGTAAAAAAAAGCCAATCTCTATACTGTAGGTAGTCGAGTTGAACGCAGTGTGTGGACGTGTGTTCAATATTCGACATCAACCGACTGCAGTAAATCGGCGTCAAGTGTGAACGTGTTGTGTGTTTAGTCATTTGAAGGTACGTACTGGTAAAATGAAATGGTAAAAGGAAAAGATACTAGCTTTTATTGAAGCGTACAAATTAAAAAGAAATCTATGGAACACTCAAAGTAAATATTGTAAAGATCGAAATATGAGACACGATGGCCTGATAGAAATTGCCAATGAATTCAATATCGAAAAGCAAGTGGTTGACCAACAAATAAAAAATCTTCAGTCAGTTAGCTAGAGAAAAAAATTAAGAATAGCAATAAATCTGGCACTGGCACGGAGGATGTGTACAAAAGCAAATGGTTTGCTTTTGAAAGTTTGAGATTTTTACAGGACAAAAATAAGACTAGGGAGACGTTGGATTCAGAGGTATGCATAAATATATTAATATAAGTATAAAATAATATATTAGTAACATATATTATAAGTAATTTTTAACACTTTTCATATTGCCAAGAAATTTCTCCTTCCGATGTCATAAAATAGTCTTTTAACACATTTCTCACATGTGTTGAGCGTGCAGTGCACTTTTTCTGGGTATTCTGGTTAAATTGGCTAATACAGGTTGATTAGAATCTGCAGTTCTCCAAGCTCCTGGAATAACGTCTCTAGTATCAGAACAGTCAGAATCGAATGTTCCAGGAGGATTATAAATGTTCTTTGAAGCACTTTTTCTAAGAAAATTGTGCAGGTAACATTCTGCTAACGTTACCTTGCAATCAGTTTTGGATTACAATAGCAATGGTTTACGAAATACTCTAAATCTGCTAGATATTATGCCAAAAATATTTTCAGATATTCTTTTTGCTCTGCTCAGGCGATAATTAAATATTCTTTCGCTGGAACCTTTAGGGTGAATCCCTGCGTACGGTTTCATTATGTTTCTTGCCAAAGGAAATGCATCATCTGCTACAAAAACATATGGACTTGTTACATTACTCTTTGGAAGCAGATTTTGTTTAGGCAAATGCATTGTATTAGCTTCAATAAATTTATTAAATGTAGAACTACTAAACACCACTATCAGAAATGTGCCCTTGGCAATTTACATTAGCATAAATGAAATTAAAATTTGCGTCGACTACGGCTAATAGGACAATACTGAAGAATCCTTGGTAATTGAAAAATTCACTGCCGCTATTTATTGGGGCTTGCAGCGGTATATGTTTCCCATCCATAGTTCCGACACAATTTGAAAAGTTCCAATGAATGTAATAGTCCTCAGCAACCGCTTTCCACTCTGCCTCGTTTTCAGGAATCTAAAACAAAAAAATCTATTTCATTTATAATATTCTCAATTTATGAACGATACTCTTTACATTCATAAAATAATCAGTGATAATAGTAACACTCTATCTAATAACCAAAATCTAATATCGAACATTTGATTACAGATTTCATCTGCAGTAGATGCCTCGAAGATGCGCGTGAAAATAGTGAGAATACCGAAGATTTCATCGTTACAAATGATGAAACAGAAAACAATTTTCAAGAATCTAGTAATTCAAATGCCGGAAATAACGAAAATGATAAGCGCTCAAAGGGAAATACAAGTGCGAAAAAACTGTTCAAGGCACCAACTCTTGATTATGTGCCATCAAAGAAAAGGAAACGCGATGACCCAATGGTTGATGAAGCATACACAATAATGAAAGAACTGCATTCAGATAGAAGTAAAAAGGATGTCTTCAGCATATTTGGAGAAGAAGTGGTCGTCACATTGCGCACTTTGCCTACTACTTATGCTGAATCTACTGTACACCACATGATAAGACAAATTATATATGAAACAAAATTGGGAATGTACAACTATCCCGCAGCACAACAACCACAACAGCAATATTATCCTCAGCAACAGCAATATTTTCCACATTCAACAAATCATGCTGGTCCACTAACAGTTTTACTACTACGACAGTCCCCAAAGTCAACATCATGTTCTTCTAATAGCAGTCCCGTAATCCCAGCACAATTAAGCACCGAAGAAGAAGAAGCCATCAATAATAATTTTACTACCCAGTTGCAGTTGCAAGTTCCAGAACATCACACGATACAATAAGATGCGAGTAACATTGTTTTTAATTTAGGGTTTGGTACCAACATTTAATACTTAGTTATAACTTGAGTTACTATTTCAGTTCTTAGTTACTATTGCAGCTCATTTTGAAATTTGATAATATAATGTTTTAAGTTTGTATGGATGTATTACTCAATTTCTACTTACCTTTATGTAGTCTTGTCATCGCAGACCTCTACAATAATTTTAGAAATCACTTGTTTTGACATTTTAAAAAGATACATCAGTGAGTGATATGAATCTCCAGTTGATAAAAACCGTAATGCCACAGCGAGGCGCTCTTTTGTGGGAATGGCAGGTCTTAAATTAGATAGTGTCTTGTTTAGAAATTTTTGGCCCAATTTTTTGCAACAAATATTCAAATTCACTTTCCGACATTCGAAAAAAGTTTCTGAATCCACCGTTACATCTATATTCAAGGTTCAATATGTCGATATCATCTCCTTTTAAATCTTCTATCAGATTACTGTCACTATACCGATTTCTACTTTCAAGACTTAGTCAAACCCAAAATCTTCTTTTACGTAGTTTAATTTTTTTAACACAATAATGATGAATGCGGCATAAGCAATAATGGTGTCATCTTCATCAAACATTTTTCTTTCGACTGATAGACAACATTTCTGTCTACTGGGTGTGGACAGACGAAATATTTTCGATTTCTTGATCGACATTGTCTATCGACTCAATGAGGACGCGGCTTTAGGCTATCAAACAGTCTCGAAACTGTCGACAAGGAGTCTGCCTTACACTTATTGGGACCGTGCAACACCCGTACAGTGACACCTGGTGGCAGTAGTCGGCGAAAAATAGGCACTTTTATACAGTACCAAATACGACAAGAGTATAGAAATCCTCGGCAAAACCAATTAGTGAACAACAATATGAATGTTTGTCATCAGGTGTATTTTATAGCAATTATTTATAAGTATAGAATTGCAATAAACAGTATGCATAACATTTAGGGCCGGTTTATTCACCTTCAGACACGTTGACCGCCATATAATGTACTTTAACCCGGCAGCGGTGGTGGCTGGCAGTCAACGTGTTATAGGTATGGAGAGACGTGCCCACTAACTTTAAGCCTTCACCACTAGTTGCGCACGATCGTTCGCCGTATCCCCTCCAAGCAGTTGCACGGTCCCAATAGATAGTGGTTATTGTCGCACCCGTGGCTAAGCTCGCTGATGCCATCGCTTTATTCGCAGCACTCTGGAAGGAGCAGATGCTCGAAAAAATTATGCCTAGGAAGGTATATTCTTTGATCGATTCAATTGCTGCATCACATTAGGGTAAAAGTGGGATAGATGCCGCGGTTAAAGAGCAAGTTCAAAATCGATTATCTCGAAATCGATTGCAGATATCGAAGACAAGTTTAGATAAAAAGTGTATCTATATTTTGACTGTAAAAAAGTTACTACGAGTTTTTCACATATCTCCACTGCGTTTCGAGATAATCGAGTTCAAAGTTAAACAGAGACTGCGGCATCTGTCCCACTTTTACTATACCTAAACACGGGCCGACTCCGTTGAATATGTCGATCTCTTCTGAACGCAACATTCTTTGTTTTCGCAGTGTCCACCGCTAGCTTATTGAAGTGAAACTTCTTTGCTGAGGGTAGTGAAATCGCGCGCGCCGGATGAAAATACCGTCACGAAATACACTCTCCAGCGCTCTCGATCCTGCCCCATTCCACCACTCTCGACCGTGCGTAGATTTAGGTTTGTGTTAAGGGGTTAGTAGTCAGAATTTTCGAAAAATCGATTTTCTTTTTTTTTCATTTTCTTAAAGTATGACATTTCGAAAATATTCTCTAAAAATTTCAAGTCAATCCAATGAATAGTTTTCGAGATATCTCCAAATTAGTAAAGGGCCCAGTACTAGCGCGCTGAAGCAAATGGGGAGCTTGCTTCTTATATTCACGATTATCCCTCTTTATCTCCTGATGCTTTAAGTGCCATTAAGCCAATTTATGAAGACCTTAGTTGTGAGAATTTACTTTCAAGATGTGTCGGTGGGTTTAATCAAAACAACAACGAGAGCTTCAATCAACTGGTGTGGAAAATAAGTCCTAAAACGCTAAGTAGCAGTTCTACTATTGTCGAAATAGCTGCATATGTTGCTACCTGCCTTTTTAATGAAGGTACGCGTTCCTTATTGATTATTATGGACGCAATGGGAATCACCGGTGGATCAAATTTTCATCAATACGCGAAGAGAGCGGACCGTGAGCGCATAAAGCCCCCGGCACACTAGCGCGACGAAAAATATTCAATCCATGTATACAAATGGACTAGCGCACACTTGAGCGCGGAGCAGCGCAGCGACCATCGGCGAATTTTCCATGGGGAATCCTGGTCGCGGCGCGTCGCTTCGCTGCGCGTCGCGCTAGTCTGCCTCGGGCTTAAAGGTGGCGAATCAACGCACGAATCAGAACACTCGAGAAGGCAGAATGCAACGTAGACAACTGCAAATTGACTTATTGGAAGCTACAACGTCGGCAGAAGAGCTGTTATATGGCCCAGGAATAAACGATTCAATGTAAGTTATCAAATAACTAATATGTCAAGGGTTTGCAATACGATTGCATCCATAGGGTTAGTTTTACATACCTATTAATTGTCAATAGAAATTGAAACCGAAGTGTGTTCATAGAAGAATCGGAGGAGCTTCATAAGTTTAGCGCTTACACCAATGAAATGGAGCTTGTCCTATGCGTGGTTCACTGAGTTAAAGGCTCCCTTAAAGTCAACGCAAAGAGTGTAGAGTGTACTTTTAGAATGAATAGTATGTACTTGAATTAAAGTGTTTAAGAGGTTGTCCGTGCAGCTTCGCGATTTTCTAAAGCCAGACAGAAATTCTGGGATGAGATTCGCATTTGAGGCCCAAGCGCATAGTCTTATCTGAAGGATCTGCGTAAAAATGTTTGCAATACAATTGATCAGTGCGATAGATCGGTAATTGTCTGGGTTTGTGTGAACCCCCTTTTTGTAAATCATGCTCATGGATATCTGACCCCAACAACCTCTTCATCCAGGATCTTGTTATATAACATCTCGAGACAAAGTAACCAATTCTGAGGTAGATTCTTAATGAACTCGTAAATGATCTTGTCATTGCCCGCCGCCTTGCCATTCTTGCAGCTGGTAATACATAATATGATTTCACTGGAAGTAATTGATGTATCCAAGAGAGGGTGTACAACTCTAAAAAGTCTGTTTGAATGAAGAATTCTGGTAGGATAGGAAGTTCTAAGATATTCCGTCCAAATTTCAATAGCCGAGTAAGGCATCGAGCGTGTTCTGTATTTGTTGATGATGTTCCAGAAAGTAGCCGAGCTCCTGGCTGAAGCCAAGTTATTCAACATAGTTTTCCTATATTCTTTCTTCTCTGAAAGTATTAACTTTTTGTAGAAATCTTCAATAATTTAAAGGGGAATTATAGTCAAAGCTAGACTTTTTGAGTTCCATTACCATGTATTTTTAACCTAGCTTTACTAATCTTACATTCCGCGTTGAACCATGGCTTGTTTGTTATGAATTTCTTGTGAGAATGGCAGTTTGTTCGCATACCTAGGTCAGTCTCGGCTACAGTAATGGAATTAATGAGATTCGTGTTACAGGAATCTATATCGCCGCAGATGAAAGCTACCGAGGTAGAATTGCGCATCACAGTATAAAAGTCGTTCGCAACGAAATTATTCCAGCGCAGTTTATACGAATCGGTGGAACGAACGCTACTACTATCGGGCAGATGGTGCAGTTCTACGGTAATTGGCAGATGGTCTGATGATGAGGCCAGATCATCTATTTTAAAATCATGTATACAGAAAAGATCAGCTACCGAAACTCATGCCAGATCGTTAATATTTCGCCCGGGGAGTCTAAAGTATGTGAAATTTGCTGCTGTATCACTAGGAGATCTGCCGTTCAAGAGAACCAGATTGCTATATTACATCATTTCTGCAAGGAGCTCTCCCCGGGTGTTCGTAACTCTATCCGATCTATGTATGTTTCGGATTCATTTGAAATATTTGAAGTTGGAGACAACAATGAATTACTAGGTGACTCTGCATCTCGAGAATATTCAGAGAAATTAGAATTTGTGTTAAGTTCTATATGTTGAGTCGTGTATCCAGGATTAGGACTATTTGTATCAGTTGAAGTCGAAACTGAATTTGGACGCGGATAATCAAAATTGCGAGGATATACAGAATGATTACTCGTAATAGTGGCTACCCGTTGCGTAGAATATTCAGGACGATAATTACCTTGGTAACCTCGTCTGACTCCTGAATTAACGTTGGAAGTGTGCCCATATGAATGATTGGCGTAATCATAAGTTCTTATAGTGTCACCAGAATAATCTTCTGAGGCTTCATTCAATACAGTTAGTATTTTTATTTTGGTTGCCATTTTTCTGTGCCAACGAATTCCTTTTAATGTGCTTAACGAAGAAAGTAAACAGCCTGTCTTCGTCTTCCTCTGCTGTCTTGGGGGGGGTCTAAAAATCAATTTTTTTATTGCCTTTTCTTATAGTAAAAGATTTAAAGAATGTTGTGTCCAAATTTCAAGTCAATAGGAGCAAAACTCGCAGTCATAGACATTTAAGTCTCCGCTCCTCTAATACTGCGGAGCGGCAAGAACTCGGCGCTTTAAATGTTTGTTTCTCGAAACCAAGTTTCAAAAGTCCGTGGACATCGTCATTTAAAAACTACAGCGCCGATTCTTTTCAAATTTTGTACACACTTTCTAGATATACAATACCAGACCCCTACGTTTTTCTTTTTCCTTTTTTGTTACATTAAGGGGGTTTTACAGCAACAAAATGACGGATTTTTTTGTGAAAAATCGCAATTTTTACTTCAAACAACCACCAAAAATTTAAAAATGGAAAAAAAATTAAAGAAAAACGTAGGGGTCTAGAAAAATATCTGTTTTAACTAAATTACTTTGATTTTTTGATTTGAGATAATTCTGCGCTGAAATATAGTGTCCACCGCAAATCATCTTTTCTAAAAGGCGACCTCGAAAATGCTTCATCACCGGCTTATTTCTCAATATTTTTCTACACAAAAATTACAAAATATTCGAATGATGCTTTGTAACATGCGAAACATTAGAATATATCTACTTCAACAATAGCTCAAAAAAAATTCGTGAAAATAGTTATTTTCCACCCGTTAGACCCCCCCCCCCCAAGTCGTTCTCTCTGCTGAACTAAATTATTTAAAGCTTAAATAATGGGATCGTCATCTCCAGCCATTTGCCGTTTGCTTTTCTTTTTCATTACTTTATTAGGTCGATCGCTTACTTCTTCATTGCACCGATCGCCTACTTCTTCATTGCTTCGATCGCCTACTTCTTCTCATTGCCCTAAAAAATTTCTTCTCCTAGAGTCCCTGATAGAAACTACTTTTTGAAGAAACTGCGACTGTGTTCAGTATATATATATTCAATTTTTCGATTATTGGCTCCAGATCCAGATTTGATATTTTTTGGACATTTTATTTCACGTATGTAGCATGACCTGATACTTTTCCACCTTTTCTGTAACACCAATCTGAAAATAAAAGATACATATTTAAATTTACCTGCCCGTGCACCTCACTTACAAAGCCCAATTTACGGTTGTGAAGGGGGGGGGGGGTTGAGCTTCCCCTGCTGGGCGCGTCCCTAGGTGGCGGATAAGGGGAATGGCCGATCTGATCAACGCCCCAATGGCGCGAAAGGATCGGTTCACGAGAGAGATAAGCACTTCCAATGGTGCATAAACCCACCAACGGGAGAGTGAAGGCTCTCGTCGTGGACCAAAAGCTCCCCCCAAACATAAGGTGTGAGCTACCGTGCTGAGATGTTGTATGGCGCAGGGGGTAAGATGCGTTCCCAAACGGTGCCTCCCTGATACGGGGCGCCCTCTGGGAGTAAATAGCCAAGCCCTGGGTGAACGGACCTCTCCCCAGGTGATACCGCTTATGTCTGACACTCGTGGGACAAAAATGGACCTGAATAAAAAAAGAAACGAAACTACGGAACAACCATCTGGGGCGGAAACGAACCAGATGGGGGACGGAGAAACGGACGGAAGACACAGGGTCGTCAAGCAGAGGTTGAGTGGAGCTGCGAGGCGACGACTGAATAAACAGACGCAAGGGGGGGTAAGGACTGAACAAGTCCGCACAACCCCTGGGACGGCAACAGATGGGGCTAGAGACGGAAGTGGGAGGGGGACTAAGAGATTTAACCCCGAACACCATACGCCTAGCCCCAGTACGACACAGACTGAGAAAAAGACTCGGACTGAGACATACGCACAAAAGGCGACAAGAATGTTCAGGTGGGCCCTTGTACCAGAAGGGTACCCTGATAGACGACTGACGACGGACGAACTGACAGCAATCAAGAGGCTGCTTAAAGCCCAGATCCTTTCAATACCCGACGGCACAAAGATACCCATCTTCGAGAGGATGTGGGAAAGAGACGGTGCAGCCGTAATAGGGTGCACCGACGAAGAGACTGGGATGTGGCTGAAAAGCATATTCCCAGAGAACAAGATAGGAAACCTCATCCTCAACGTGGTCTCGACCGAGGAGCTCCCGAAGCGACACAGGGTAGTAGTCCACGTTGAGAATGAGGAAATGACAGCCTCGGAGGCAGTACAGTTTCTGGCAAAACAGAATACGGGACTGGTCAAAGAGGACTGGACGATTGTCAAGGGCAGTGAAAGCAAGGGAGCTACTAGCGCCCACTTCGCTGCACTCGTCAATGATAAGGCGTTACGGGTCTTAGAAGCCTGTAACTTCAAACCTCACTGCGGGACTCAGAGAGCAATTATGAAGTTGCTTGAGAAGAACCGCGGTGGGGATTAGGACAAAATTGAGAAAGACGGGTGAACCCAGATATGGCTCACTCGACACTCAATGTTGTACAAATTAACTTGCATCATAGCAAAAGCGCCTCGGCCGTATTGGTCAAGGAGCTAGCGAAGATGCACACAGGCATAGCACTAATACAAGAACCGTGGGTGGTAAATGGTGCTATAAGAGGACTTGGAGGAAGCGGGAGCTTACTCTTCACGAACTCTGAGGATAAGATTAGAGCCTGCATTCTTGCAAAGGGAGTGCAGGCAGTTTTCATTCCACAACTGAGCTGCGGAGACCTGGCGGTAGCTAAGGTAAACCTGGCAGACAGGAGTGGAAGCAAACTAGAGTTTATCGTAGGGTCAGCGTACTTGCCCTATGACTCAGCAGAATCTCCACCTACAAGGGAACTCAAAAACCTAGTAAAAGAGGTGAGGAAAAGGAAGGGTGAACTCCTGGTGGGGTGCGACGCGAACTCCCATCATGTAGGATGGGGGAGTACTAACACCAATGCTAGGGGAGAATCCCTTCACGAATACATCCTGGCATCAGATCTGTCTATACTGAACAGGGGAAATGAACCTACCTTCATGGACCGAAGGAGACATGAAGTGCTGGATATTACCCTATGTTCTGCGGGAGTACTAGATTGGGTGGGGGACTGGAGGGTTTCCAAAGAACCTTCAGGATCAGACCACAGCCAGGTGCTCCTTACGATAAAAGGGCATCGGGAGGGGGCCTCTAAAAGGAAACCTAAAAAGACAGACTGGGATAGGTACGTGAAGGAACTAAAACAGAGGATCCAGGACGTACCTACCCGGTTCTGCAATAAGAATCAGCTCGAGGTGACGGCCGGACGTTTCGCAGGGGCGCTGAGACTGTCATACGAGGCTTGCAGTGTAGAAAATATCCCCAAGGGAACCAAAAAGGTCAACTGGTGGAATAACAAGCTGGCCTGAACTAGAGGCCTGTTAAGGAAAGCTTGGAATAAGGTCAAGAACGCTAAAGACCTAACCAAGAAAGAAAAAGCACTGGAGGAGAGAAGATCCCTTCAGAGAAAATATAATGAAGAACTGGCACATGCTAGAAAAACAGGCTGGAGGAAATTCAGCAGCAGCATTGAGGAGTATGCTGAGGCCTCTAGACTAGTTAAAGTACTGGGGGGAAAGAACAACGCAAATGTGGGTTGTTTAATCAAACCAGACGGACAATATACTTGGAGCACGGAGGAAACTCTGGAGCTCCTGCTTGAGGAGCACTTTCCGGGCTTTGAAAGAACGAGAAAATGGAGGCAAGAGAGCAGGTATGGGCAAAAAGCACCAAACTGGGCTCTTGCTGCTAAAATTGTATACCCTCAGGCGGTCGAATGGGCTGTTAGTACATTCAAACCACTGAAGTCACCAGATCCAGATGGCATCTACCCCCTAATGCTTCAAAGGGGTCTAGAAGTCATAATTGGACTATTAACTAAACTGCTTAGAGCTAGTGTTGCTCTTGGTACAGTTCCAAGGGTCTGGGGAGAGGCAAGGATTGCCTTCATACCCAAACCCGGAAAAAACGGCTATATTAAACCAAGAGACTTCAGACCCATAAGCCTAACTTCCTTTGTGTTGAAAACCTTGGAAAGGCTTATGGATAGACACATTAAGAGTTCATACATAGCCGAACGACCTCTATCCCCTGCACAATATGCCTATAGGGAGGGCAGATCCACAGAGACTGCCCTACACCACCTTGTGGCAAGGGTGGGGGAACAGATAGAGGAAGGGGGCTATGCTATGGCACTCTTCATAGACATTGAAGGAGCGTTTGATCGCACCGGATACAATGTAATAACCGAGGCCATGTCTAGTAGAGGGATACCAGAAACCCTAATAGACTGGACTCGGAGCATTTTGGCGAACAGATTTTTGATCGCCAAGAAAGATGATATAGAGGTAAGGGGGCGACCATCGGGAGGATGTCCGCAGGGAGGGGTTTTATCACCTCTACTGTGGTGCCTCGTAGTGGACGAACTCTTAGAACTACTGAGGAGGGAAGGATTCCTGGTCCATGGCTATGCAGATGATGCTGCGGTTGTGGTCAGGGGCAACTTCCTTAGTGTACTAAGGGACAGAATGAACTGTGCCGTACGAACAGTGGATGAATAGTGTAAAAAGACCAATCTCTCGGTGAACCCGGAGAAAGTGTTTGCCATGATATTCACTAGAAAATACAAGGTGGAGTACCCGGAACCATTAAGGTTCAGGGGGACAAACATCGAGTATGTCAGAACACAAAAATACTTGGGTGTCGTCTTAGACACCAAGTTGCATTGGAAAGAACATATCACATGCCAGATCGCGAAGGTATATGCCTCGCTATGGGCATGCAGAAGAGCAATGGGCAGAAACTGGGGCTTTAGTCCCAGGATCTGTCTGTGGCTGTACAAAATGGTGTTATTGCCAAGATTACTGTATGCAGCAGTGATTTAGTGGCCAAGAGTAGGGAGGATCGAATCAAGAAACCGGTTGAAAGCCCTTCAGGGCGTGTTCCTGACGGCTGCAACAGGGGCGATGAGATCCACACCAACTGAGGCCCTAGAGGTGGCACTTGATGTGCTGCCTCTTGACCTTTTGATAAGAGAAAGAGCGGAACTCTCTGCATACAGGATGAACTGCCTTGGGGAGTGGACCAGGGCAAGGACAGCACACACCAGACTAGGCGTGCTTGATCAAGGATCTATGTCCTTGAGACAGGATAAGATAGCCAGGAAATACCAGATCAGGAAGGCCTTTGTGGTATACCTACCTGAGAGGAATCACTGGGAAATTAGTAAGAGGACTCCGGGTCCCACAGTCAGGCACTGGTACACCGATGGGTCGGGGTACGGGGGTCGCTTTGGGGCGGGAGTCTTTGGACCTCAAGAAGACCTCAGGGTAAGTATCGCCCTGTGAGACAAAGCCACAGTGTTCCAGGCGGAAGTCTTGGCAATAAAACACTGCCTGGAACTACTTGTAGAGCAGCGCACTGCGAACAAGTATATTTATATTTAGTCTGACAGTCAAGCTGCTATAAAAGCACTCCACAGGACAAGCACAAATTCACAGATTGTGTGGGAGACTATGGAAGGTCTAAAGATTCTAGGGAAAACCAACAAGATTACTCTTGTTTGGGTCCCCGGACACACAGGAGTCCATGGTAACGAGATAGCGGACGTACTGGTGAAAGAGGGCACCAGAAAGGAGAACCTCATGCCAGTGGGACTCCCCTTTGCCATGGGCAGGTTAGAGATTAAGAGGAAATTCCACAGGGAGCATTTTCACCCGTGGACTAATCTAGGAACGGGCAGACAGGCGAGGAATCTAATTCCTCGCCTAGCACAAAAGAGAGCCAGGTTACTAGTGAACATGAACAGGATAAGCCTGAGCATTACAATCAGACTATTAACTGGTCACGGAAAATTCAACTCACACTGCAGGAGACTAGGTCTATCGGAAACGGATAGATGTCGATACTGCAAAGTGGAGAGGGAAGATGCCCAGCACCTGCTGCTGGAATGTCCAGCACTAGGGGTTTATAGACACCGTCTGATAGGCGAGGCTTTTCCTAGCCTGGAAAGGGCTAGAGAGCTAGGGGTGGAATGGATATGTGGACTGGCCAAAAAGGCCAAGATGCAAATCTAAGGTACACCCCTAATCACAGCGGGGCTACAATAAAACTATTAAGTTTTCGGTGGCGTTCAGGGATGATTAGCGTCCTAACCGCTTTTATTATTATTATTATTATTATTAAATTTACCTGTATTCTTATTTGCAGGTATCTTGCCACTGGATGTTCGTTCATGAAACTTTATTACAACTATCGCCTAGGACAATAACTGCAATAATCAGGGAAGTGTGTGCCGTTATATGGGAAAAGCTGAAAACATGTTTGTCATTATAGTCGGAGAGCTAGCGGCAAAATCGAGTGAGGTGTTTTAAGATTGCTAGAAATTTGTAAATAAATGTTTAAATAGTAGTAAATGGGAACGGTAATGAACTGTCAAGCCATACCGGGTTGCGTCATTGAAAAATTAATTTTTCAGTTAAAAAAAAATTATGTTTCTTCTACAAAGCTATAATTTATAGAGGATATTCATTCATCTATTTTAAGGAAATATGTAAAAGAACAGGTGATTCTGCTGGTTGCAAGTGACTGCCAGGGGAGCATATTAGCGCGAGATTAGACGCTTCGATCTACCGAATTGACACCAACTCTAATTACCGACTCAATTTCTACCGGTGAAAGTGGCTCGAATACCGACCAAGCCTGGCCGAAGGTAAATTTCAAGGTACCTGCAACTGGTAAGGTTCTGCGCGGGACATGCGGATAGGTAATAGGTAGTGCTATCAGAGTCGCACTAATATGCTCCCCTGGCAGTTACTTGCAACCAGCAGAATCACCTGTCTTTTTACATAGCTCCTTAAAATAGATGAATGAACATCCCCTATAAATTATAGCTTTGTAGAAGCAACATAATTTTTTGTTTTTTTTTTTGAACTGAAATATTAATTTTTCAATGACGCAACCCGGTATGGCTTCACAGGTCATTACCGTTCCCATTAACTACTATTTAAACATCTATTTACAAATTTCTAGCAATCTTAAAACATCTCACTCGATTTTGTCGCTAGCTCTTGGACTATTACCAACTACTGCAAATGGCTGGATCGAAATAGCACGCTGCATTGGTAGTGCTGACGGGAAGCATAATTATAAGGCTTATATTCAACCTACAGTGTGTAAATAAATGATAGGGGCAACCACATTTTTCTGCATAAAATGGAAATGGTTAGACCGATCGGTCTAAAATTTTAGTGGCTAATGCCTATTTCAGTGCTTAAACAGTCTATAAAATTTCATCGTGATCCATCACTGAATCAAATTTTTTTGCCATTTTTTTTGCATTTTTCGCGCATTTCAAAACGTATATAAATGATAGGGACACTTTTAATAACATAATGTATTACACTTTAAAAGAATCAAATAAGAACAAAAAAGTATTTTAATATTTAATAAGCTTTCCGCCATTTCTGAAAAAGATTGCGTACTTTTGCGCATCTTTTTCCATTCAGTAGTCCAGGTTTGATGTCGGTCAGCGAATTACGCTCGGAGACGTCTGTGCTCACTAGATAACTGAGGAACGTGTTTCATTTTTTCGTATCGCATGTTTGGCAACGCTTTCCACGCAGTTATACGGCAGTTTTCCGGCGCCAACTCCTTCTGGATTCGACGGGTTCCCTTCGTAGAATTGGCCGCAGCCGCTCGAATCGCGCGTTTCGTCCGCGACGAAAGAACTGGAGGTCTTCCAGAAGACTTCCCTTGCCGTAGTTGTCGCCTTTCTTCACGAATGCATCAACAACGTTCGAAGAACAACCGATTCTGCGCGCGACTTCGCGATTTGAGAGGCCTTCCTCTTTGAAGGCGCTTATTTGTCCCTTCTCTGCATCAGTCAGTGCCGCTTTTCTGCTCATAGTCTTAAAAATGAAGCCAATAACAAACAGGAAAATCAATATTTTCTTTAAAATCATTATAATGATGCAAAGAATTATGTTATTAAAAGTGCCCCTATCATTTATACAGGGTGTCCAAAAAGTATGGAAACGGTTGAATATCTCGAAAAGTACGCTTCAGATCGGGAAACGAAAAAACCGTATCTGAAATTAAAAAAAAAACTATCAAATGATACCAAGATTGATCCCACACCCCAACCCCTGTAGGTGGGGCAGGGGGAAGCTTCAAAATCTTAAATAGGAACTCCCACTCTTGATTGCATATTCGCATTCTACATTAAAAACTACATAACTTTTATTTGAAACATTTTTTTCGATTCGTGGCAGATGGCACTATAATCGATGAAATACAATTTTTTCGATTTTTGCAATTGAGAGTCGATTTATTCGATTCTGCAATACAATTGCGATAGAAATTTACATTTCTTATTCTCATACTTGATATTTTTGTTAAAAATTTAATTTAGTTTTGCAAATTTGAATTTACAGTAGTCGTAGTCGTTAGACGTTTACAAATCTGGCAAATAGACTACTTTTAGCGTATCCCAGAAACAACGACGTGGAAGTAGGAGTTTTCTGTTCCCTTCAAATGCTGCCCTTTACAACATTTTTTGATGGGAAAGTACCATTTTATGAGATTACTTGAGTCGGAAAATTTTATTTTCCATCCTAGTCCAGAAAATACATTCTTTTACCTGTTCAGTCAACAGTCAGACTTTGGAAATTCAGAACAATTAGACCCATCATAAATTGAGCTATTTAAATAACTTCAGGTCAGAAATTCCTTTGTCACCGTCAGTACTCGGCATTTCCTGGGTTTATTGAAACCTATTTCTTGAAAACTTATTAACTCTGTAAGTCCTAAAATTTGTCGTCAGACTGATAAATCACAAATCTACCCCGCGCGAACTGCTACATCCCTTATCTAATTCTCCTTCTTGTCTTGTATTGTATTGTATCTCTGTAAAAAAAGGCGGCATGTTCATTCAGTGCCAACAAAAATTGATACCTACCTAACATACTCTCCAAAAAAGATTTGAAATCAATTAAGATCGCCATGTTCAAGATTTATATATAAAAAGTAAAAGGCATCATTTGAAAGGAAAATTATTGTAAATCAAGTTACTAAAAAATTCGACTAAAAATTTTATAAAAAAATTTTAATAAAAAAGAACTTGCCGCGTATAAGTTTTCATATTTTGTCCACTATACCGAATAATTGGCAGTGCTTGGACGGTGCTAGAGTACCTAATTCATAAATTGCACTGCCGAAGTCAAATTCAGAGAAATTCAGAAGGCCCCCGCCTGATTGGTTTCCCGTGCGACATTCGGTATACTGGTGGTGTCATATAAGTGTATGAATTTATTTAAAATCATAAGTGCATAAACATCGAGTATAATTCTGTCTGAATTTTTTATTTGGAAGGAAAAAAACGCGGTAAGTTCTTTTTTATTAAAATTTTTTTTATAAATTTTTTAGTCGAATTTTTTAGTAACTTGATTTACAATAATTTTTCTTTCAAATGATGCCTTTTACTTTTTATATATAAATCTTGAACATGGCGATCTTTTTGGAATTTATTCATGAGGAAAATACGTACATGTATAATAGAAGAATAGCTTTCTATTACCACAAAATTAGTCTCACGTTTTATACCGATACGAGCCAATTAATTATAACCACGTTACTTTTGATTTATTCTCGTGATATTTTGAAAGGGATTTATAGACTAGAGAGAGCCCTTATATTTTTTACTTTGCCTTAGTATTTTGGAGAAATAAAACATATACCGCTTTCGAATTTAGGGCCATCGGATTTTTCTTATATTTTGGTCGTCTACAGAAATCCATGAAGACATTTTACCTTCAACTCTCTCTCTCTAAGTATAGGTACTCTTCCAATGACCATGACGAATTGTTTCATCACATGTAAAGATACCACTTATGACAGTATATATGTTGTTACATATATTAACTCGAGACGTTGGAATAGTTTTAAGAAATCCTTTTGCATGCACCGCTGAAATTTCGCCCTTACTCACAAATAAATTTAATTTAATTATTACTACATCATTTACAGCTTCGATGCTGACCTTACGACTCATTTCAATCCGAGTAGAACATCCATTGCAAATATCATCATAAACATGCCAATGCGAATAAAAATCATCTATTAACTGTTGCAGATCAAGTATTCCGTTGTGGTGGGGGACCTGATTGGTCTACTCGCAAAGATGCGTATACGTTTCTTAGCGAGTAGACCAATTAGAACCCCCGCCGCAACGGAATACTTGATCCTGATTGGTCTCTTCGCTGAGTTGCGTGCACGCAAAGATACGAGTGACTCGAGAAAGGCCCCCCTGATCTCCCGGTAGCTGTCACTTCGGGAGATCGAAGCATCTAACTTCGAAATCAAGTGTACAAGTGATAAGATAATAATTATTCGGGTTTCTTCGGTGAGTTTCCCCAAGTGTTTAAAGTAGTTACTCCATTATTGTAATCCAATTCCATTGTATCCCTTATTTTTCTGCCACGACTTTGATTGTTGATAGTGGATGGATCAGCTAATAAATTTGATTTTTATTCACTATGAACTATCAAAGTCGTGGCAGAAAAATAAGGGATACACACAATGGAATTGGATTACAGTAATGTAGTAACAACTTTATTATTATTTTTACTTTATCGATATATTTCCTCTTTCGTATTATACTATCCCACAAGTTCGAATTTATATACCGACCTGTGTCAAACGTGAAGAGTGTACATATTTTATATAGGGGAGAGGCTGGAATAGTGGCCATGCAGGTACAGTGGCGACTTGCAGTTTTCATGCAAAATTTTCGACCAATAACACCGCCATCTCGTGAGAGGTTGCTAATGTAGTTCATGTATAGGTATACGTATTTAATGGAGTATGTATATGTATATGTATAGGTATGTTATTGGTATAATTTGTGTTTTGGTTAATTGGTATAATTAATTGGTATAATTGGTTATTTGTATATGTATATGGTAGGTAAGTTATTGGTCGAAAATTTTGCATGAAAACTGCAAGTGGCCACTGTACCTGCTTGGCCACTATCCCAGCCTCTCCTCTAGTGGCCACTGCATCTCATCCTTGTGACCACTGTACCTTACCAGTAGGGTACAGTGGCCACATTATAGAAAAATATAGAAATCAATTTTTTTTTGTTTACTTATATTTCGTTTCATACATCGAACTGGTATTACAACACACTCATATTGAAGTTTCATTTATGATATAACGATTTCAATAATCCCTTTTATTTATTTTTTATTAACAATCTACTGAAAAGGTGGCCACTGTACCAGCCTCTCCCCTACCTTTCAGGCTTTCCACTTTTATTTCATTAAGTATTACTGCAGAACGAGTAGGTTAGAAGATTTTCATGAAAACTCATGATTTCCGACATGTCATCTCATACAGGTGCAAGCGAAGAGGATCTAGCTCGTATCCTGTCCGTAAAAAGATGACTCGATGGGCATCGGAGAATGTCAGACTTGACAACGGGCGCCTATTACCCATGGTACATTAATTGCAATATGCGCTTTTCGTTTCAATTATTCCTGCTTTAAATAACTTTCACTTCTTTCACAAAGTATTTACCTTGTACAAACTGTTCATCGTAGGGGGCAGCGATCAATGATTGTGACTAATCGTAGACAAATTATTCCTGCGATGATGTTCCAGTTGCAAAGCATACACTAGCAAGTCAGCTTACAGCATCCGATGTTTAGTATCAACTTTATCTCCCTTGGAACACCTATCACCCGAGCATAATCACGATTACGTTAACGTTAATCACAGAATAGACCATGAGCTCGGACACATTATCGCAGTAGTAGTTCAGTACACCGAATTTTACCTTTTAGTTTTAATAGACGAACTTGTCTACGACGAGTCGCTATTATCGATGGCTGCCTCCTACCACGAACAGCTCAAAAAAGGTTATTAGCTTCAAAGAAGTAAAAGTTATTTAACGCTGGAATAGTTGAAACGAGAAACGCGTATTGCAATTAATGTACCGTGAGTAATAGGCGCTCGGTAACAAGTCTGACATTTTCCAATGTCCATCGAGTCATCTTTTTGTGGACAGGACACGAGCTAGATCCTCTTCAGTTGCACCTGTACGAGATGACAAGTCAGAAAATCATGAGTCTTCATGAAAATCTTCTTACCTACTCGTTCTGCAGTAATACTTAATGAAATAAAAGTGAGGTACATGTACACTTCACGTTTTACAGGTCGGTATATAAATTCGAACTTGTGGGATAGTATAATACGAAAGAGGAAATATATG
Source organism: Xiphydria camelus (assembly GCA_963678675.1). Lineage (NCBI taxonomy): Eukaryota > Metazoa > Arthropoda > Insecta > Hymenoptera > Xiphydriidae > Xiphydria > Xiphydria camelus. The sequence continues at coordinate 9,556,187 of OY783194.1, forward strand.
TATATCGATAAAGAAAAAATAATAATAAAGTAATTACTACATTACTGTAACCCAATTCCATTGTATCCCTTATTTTTCTGACGCGACTTTGATTGTTGTTAGTGAATAAAAATAAAATTTATTAGCTGATCCATCCACTATCAACAATCAAATTCGTGGCAGAAAAATAAGGGATACACAATGGAATTGGATTACAATAATGGAGTAACTACTTTATTATTATTTTTTCTTTATTTATATATTTCCTCTTTCGTATTATACTATCACACAAGTTCCAATTTATATACCGACCTGTCAAGCGTGAAGTGTATATGTACCTCACTTTTATTTCATCTCTTCTTCGCCTCTGGTATAATCATTTACATCCCACAAAGCACGTTTTTGTAAGTAACTTTTCTGTAACATTCCTGCGATATTTTGCAATATTCGTGAATACTACCGTATGTTAGAAATATATATTTCTTGATAAATTCACGAATGTTGCAAAATATCATAGAAACATTTCGGAATCATTACATCGAAAGATTTCCTCGATAAGGTACAGCTCGATAAAATTGTACTTGTGAGAGCTGAATTATATGGGGTTTTTATAATTATTTTAGGAAGTCCCAGAAGAATACAGATGCAGCATAATATAGATCTGTGCTAGAAATAATAAGGAATAACCTTCGACGAGCATTCGGGCTGTGGCAACAGAGGTTAGAATCAGCAAGATCATGGTAGGGAGGATATTGAAGGATGAACGCACGTCCATGCACTCGAGGCAGCAGATCTAACCCACCGAATAAACTAATGCAGCTGGTTCTTGGAACAACAAGTGGACGATCCCTCGTTCCAAAGAAACCCCCTCGGGTTCGCACATGATTTGGAGTCCTTCTGGGTGGAATTGAATAGCAGTACGTTTATTTCTGTAACAAATTATAAATAACAAAATTATATCCAGCATTTCACTATTTAAAATATAGTACGAAGGAGGAAATATACCAATAGAGAAAAAATAAGGTTAAAGTAATTACTTGATTATTGTGATCCAATTCCATTGCATCTGCTATTCTTCTGCCACGGCTTTGATGGAGAAGAAACATCAAATTTATTTGTTAATCAATCGATCCGGCCCGTGCTCGCATGACGCTGAAAACAAAAAATAGAATTACCACAAAGAGATATTTGTCCTTCCATCAAAAGTGAGTTTAAAGCTGTCAGATGGCAATTAAACTTATCTGATGGCAATTCTTCTGAGATACTGCCGTCTCCTTTCCTGCTCTTCATGCACAGGTAACTAGAGAAACATAGTACTGCATCCGTTCACTATCTCCATATTCGAGAAAAATACAAACGATTATTCAACTATACGGAGCATCTGTCACATTCTCCACTATTGAGATTCACTACTCCGATTACACTAAATTTTTACTTTTTATTAACAAGCGCGTCCAAAATCGTTTCGCGAACGAAAATATTTTATTGATTAACTTTGAAAACCATGACTAAACATTCAAGGAATATATTCTCTCACACACTCTCACATACATTTGATGGCGTATGCATGTGGCCGCATCTGTGTACACATTTCCGATCATGGCCGACTATCGCCGAAGATAGGCGGAATTTTTGTGAGATTTTGACATATACATATCGCCCAAGAAATCGGATTCTCGACTTTTAGGTGCAAGGGGCGTGGCTTCGCGTTGCTAAGGAAGAATCTCTGTCAATATGTAACTTATAACGTTTATTCTGGTCTCTATCAATAGAGAATACTCAATTTATATGGCGTAACTAAGCATAGTTTTGGTTATAACCGTATATTTATTGAGAAAATTCGATGTAAAAATTGAGGGATGCAGGGGGCAGACATTTGTGGTGTAAAGAGATACGGGTGCGCCCGCGACATCAGCGCTGTCGTGTCAGAGCGCGAAACTACTTGAACGAACATGCCGCGAGACACTGTCGTGTCTCTTGATTTGCCAGATTTCTAAGTCTAACGACGAAAGTTTTACTGTCCATTAAAATTTGCAAAACTAAATTAAATTTTTAACAAAAACATCAAGTATGAGAATAAAAAATGTAAATTTCTATCGCAATTGTATTGCAGAATCGAATAAATCAACTCTCAATTGCAAAAATCGAAAAATTGAATTTCGTCGATTATAGCGCCATCTGCCACGAATCGAAAAAAATGTTTCAAATAAAAGTTATGTAGTTTTTAATGTAGAATGCGAATATGCAATCAAGAGTGGGGGTTCCTATTTAAGATTTTGAAGCTTCCCCTGCCCCACCCACAGGGGTTGGGGTGTGGGATCAATCTTGGTATCATTTGATAGTTTTTTTAAAAATATCAGATGTGTTTTTTCGTTTCCCAATCTGAAGCGTACTTTTCGAGATATTCAACCGTTTCCATACTTCTTGGACACCCTGTATACGCTTTGAAATGCGCGAAAAATGCAAAAAATGACAAAAAAAAATTGTTTTGAGTGATGGATCACGATGAAATTTTACAGACTGTTTAAGCACTAAAATAGGCATTAGCCAGTAAAATTTTAGACCGATCGGCCTAACCATTTCCATTTTATGCAGAAAAATGTGGGGGGGGGGGGGTTGCCCCTATAATTTATTTACACACGTACCGATTCTGGTTCATTATATTATAACTATAAACACTTTTTTTTCAATTGCGCTGCTTGCTATATGTGATGCAAATTTTAACTTTATTTATATAGATGTCGGTGCATACGGGAAAAGTAGCGATTCATCAATTTTCCAAGAAACTGAATTCTATAAGAAGCTCGTTAGCAATTCTTTAAATATTCCTGAGCCCCTCCAAATTTCAGAAAGTAGCCCAACTCATTTGCCCTGCGTAATATTAGGCGATGAAGCACAAATTTGATGCATCCATGCGTCCTGAGTTTCGAAAAAAAAATTTTAACTACAGACCATCGAAAGCTCGACGATACATCGAGTGCACATTTGGTATTTTATCAAACAAGTAGAGAATTTTTCACCGACCATTAACTGATCGAGTCCGGGGGTGGTCGATAAATCGACTAGCAGTCACGTCGGGGCCTCCAAATAGGAAATTTATTGATTTCATTAAAAAATTTCACGTCTAAAAAAGTCGATTTTAACTGAAATTTCCCCAGACTTAAAAGGTTAAAGGTCCACATAGAATTAGCAAAATCAATTGTGAAAACTTGTTATGTGTTGCACAATTTTGTATGTGCTAGAGATATATATATATTCGTATGATGATACTCTGAAAATAACAGGCTTTAAAACTACAACACAAACTACAAATTTGACTAGAGGAGGGCGGTCTGCCACTACAGTTCGATACACATTTACAGACTATTTTGCGAACGAAAATCCACTTCCATGGCAGAATAATAAATTGTATTAATTAATAAAATCATAGTTTTTAACACTTACCCAAATCTTTTTTTCGCCAACAGTTAGCTCCTGGCCTCCAAATAAATTCACAATATCCTTCCAGCATTTCTTTTTCAGGTCTCTATTGGAATAATCCTGCGAAGAAGTATCCCAAACAGCTGGTCTACTTTGGATTTCAATAATAAACGTCTCTGTGTCAAAATTATTATCCATTTTCGATGCATCAATACGCAACGCAATTAACTGAATGTGTATATGCCCAAGCGAATCAGAAGTTAAAAGGGAACGGGCGAGTGAAGAAGCGTCACTGATAGTGCAACTGGTAGTCGAGTGAGCGCGGTCTCTCACGGGTCGGTGTGGTTTCGGCGCAATAAGTATACGGTATATATATAAATGTCGTAGCGATTCTTTACTAGCCAGCCTCGCTTACGGCCTCGGTATGCTGGCGGCGCGACGCTTGCCGGTGCATTTCATTCCTTGCTATTCCGCGGCGGAAAGTAGTAGAAAACATGTCTATGTCTAGTGATTCGAGTGATGAAGTTATTATTGCAATTTATAATTATTTAAGAAATCAAAGAAAAAAGATATTTTGGGTCCATTCATACATTGAACGCAACTATGGTAGCAGACTATTTATAGCAGCAGGAGAATTGAGTGAAAGTGATAAGTTTAAGGCAATGTATTGAATGTCAAAAAATTCTATTCTAAACCTAGTCAGACTCGTTAAGCCATTGATAAGCAGACAAAATACAAACATGTGTGTGTGAGGGAGTGTAGACCGTCCTTGGTACACCCCAACGTTCGACCGGGAAAGCCCGACTGCCTAGATGCTTACAGCCTGCAAATGTCGAGACGCGACTGATTGGTGATGTTGCACGCAACATACCGAGTACAAACCGCTTCGCGCCGATGCCACGCCGACCCGTGTGCGAGCATCGATACAAAATGTATAGAGCAACAACCAGTCGGTATGCTGCACAGATACCGAGCGAGGTTTCTGCTCGAAGAGAGGGATGGTGAGAGGCCATGCTGAGTGAGACGCCATACAACGCTATACAATTGACTGGTTGCCTGACCAGCGTGGTCGCGCCGCCACAGACTTTCCGCTGACCAGTCGATGCTGGCAGCCCGACCAAATTGGTCGCGCAACCAAGCGGACGCCAGGTAGGGTACCCTTTATAGAGCTGTATATATTTGGTGCACTGCCATGGCGTCCCGGTGAAATAGGGCCCTAATAGTACGGGAGGCAATGCCACTTTTAAATAAGTCATTTAATTCAGTCTGAATTTTTTACCATTGGTAGTTCCTACATTGTTAATAAGGTAACTGACCGTCAGACCGAGCGACCGTGGGAGGTGAACTTGTGGGAGGCTGAGAAAGTTGTCGAAAAAAATTGTCTACAGTCATTTTATAAAAATAATCGTCAGGCGGCATGAAAGTCTTGGAAAGTCCGTCAGTCGGGCCTCTGAAGCGTAGTGCAGCGTTCAAGAGCAATGAGCGCGTAGTACACGCAAATAGTACTTTTTAGAAGAAATAATTTATAAAGTTCTCATATTACGTAAATTATGTTCCTAATGGGAGTAGGAATAAATCCCCAAAAAGTTCCAACGTGGCCGATGTCCGCAACATCCCTTATTTTGCAAAAAACCACCCCCGGATGGTACATCGTGCCGGTTCTTCTCAATTTCCTCGTAAACTGTTATTCAAACGTAAAAAATGTATAGAACAAAAAATATTCGCCATTAAATTCTACACAAAAACTATTCTACAAGCATTTTAGCTAATCCTCTCTGAATTTCCGCAAATAATGTTCAAAGTTAGGTGTAGTTTTTAGCATGTAAAATGTGGCTTTAATTGTAGTGATTTTCATAGTTTTTCTAGTGCTATAATATCGCTACATAAGTATTATCTAAGTCAAATTTTAAAATTTGAAAGGGATTTTAGAGCATTATAACTATGCATTTTCTAATTTGAGCTCGTTTCCACACCACCCATGAGGTAGAGCTCCCGGAGCGTTATTTTTAAATGGTGTCCCCAATAGGCCTAATCCACTAACATGTTTTTTTTAATTCATTTGTTAGGTCCTCTTCATTTAATATCTTCTTAATATAACTATATAAAATATCTCGTCAGGTGGTGCATTGAACCAACCCTGTCCATGGCAGTTGGAGCACATGTTTGAACAATGTAATCCAAGTCTAAGACATGCACATCGCTTACCACAACCCTTTTTACAGCTGCACGATATAACTTTCAGAACAGAAATCGGAGCCGACGCCAGGGTAGTAAAAACTGGTGATAAAATTTTGCCCATTTTTTTCCAACCCCACTGCGCGTTAGCTGTATATATTTTCCTCGCCAAGATTGAATTTGGTGAAATATCCGGTAAGAATGCTGTTTCAATGCTGCAGATGTTGGTGGCAATCTAGACAAAATTACGGCATGATTGGATTGGCCAACCAACTTATTAAAATAAATAAATCTGTAGCTATTCAAAGAAGTTCCTTTCCATTCAGCTTTATATAACGCAAGTGTGAATTTCTCACCAGCACTTTCAATTTGCTCTTTCATAGATTGAGAACTATTGAAAATATATACATCTTCCAAATCCTTTCTCTTGTTTAATATGTTTACGATTTGAGATTTGCCTTTTCAGAAAAACGCAAAAGTGGTAACACAACCACTAAACGCATGTGCAAAAAGAACAGTTTCTTTAATATTTTTACTAACATTGGATGATTGCATATCAGAAGATCTATAAATCCTTTTCTTTATATTTCCTTGGGCTGGTTTCAAAAACAAAATATCCTTATCTTGAGGAGCAAGAGCAATATAGGAGAAAGAAGATCGACATCCTGACCAATTACAACTACAGTGTCGTGTTGACTTGATAGATCGATGGCGGTTGTAACGATTAGTAAGTCAGCATCGTCTAAAGCAGTAAGAGTAGGTATTAATATTCTCAGAATTTAGCCTCTCGACAAGTTGAGAAATTAAACGATCTTTGTTAGCTATATTACTTAACAATATCTTTTATTGATCGTGTTTGGTGTGTTTTCACTGAATGCAATTGTAGCCGAAGTGCGCTTCAGGCGTCGTTTTTGTCGTTCAAGACTTTGTAATAAGTTACATAGTGACCATAGTGTTTACGTATAAAGTTAACATAGGCCGAGTAAATGTCACGAAATGTACCCTGTTTTGGCCATGCCACACGGTGAATCAAATTACCACCATCCATTACAAATTCGCAATGATCGCTCAAGTCAGCAGTTCGTTCTGGAACTTTGTTAAAAATTTCGTACAAGGATAAAATAATAATAATAATAATACACATTTTTAACACTGACAAAAATCCGTAAATAATCCACCGTAACGCATACTACAAGTTTGTGTCACAAGTGCGTTGACGCCTCGCTGAACTTGACATATTTTAACGGCCTGCTAAAAACTATCCTTAACTTTAAACGTATTTTTCGAGAATTCAGTAAGGATTAGCTAACATATTTATAGAACAATTTTTATGTAGAATTTAATGGCAAACATTTATGGTTCTATATATTGTTTACGTTTGAACAACGGTTTACGAGGAAATTGAGAAAAACCGACATAATGTACGATCCGGGGGTGGTTTTTTGCAAAATAAGGGATGTTGCGGACACTGGACAATTGGGAACTTTGTAGGGTTTTATTCCTGATTCCATTAGGAAAATGTATACGTAATATGAAAACTTTATAAATTATTTCTCCTATTCCATGTTTATACGTCTAATTTACGTGTACTAGCGGGGCATCTTTTGCGGTCCAACTGACGGACTTCTCATCACTTTCGTGCCGTCTGACGATTATATTCATATTATATAAACTACTAACTATCACCTAAATTAAATTCAGACTGGATATCTACTATGACTAATCAGATTTATTGAATCATAAATAGCAAAACGAAGCTTCACACTCAAACTAAGAGTTTAATAATTAAAATAATTTTGTAATACTATTTTTTTTTAAATTCAGGAATATAATATCATATTTTTAAAGCGAGTAGTGTAGTACAGTGGAATTTGTTTAGGGGTACAAGGTATTCATTGTGAATCGACTACCTGCTCCTTTTCTATTATTCGTACATCCGAAAAACATCTGTCGTTTTTACACACCTGGACTAGGATATACTGAAGCAATAAATAATTTCAGAATACTGTTAATATAAAAAATATACTTTATTCATTTTCATTTATTAATTAATTAGTCAATTACCTCCGTTTCATCTAATCAAATTCATCATGCATTTCAAAAATATGATATTATATGTCTGAATTAAAAACAAATAGTATTAAAAAATTATTTTAATTATTAAACTGTTAGTTTGAGTGTGAAGCTTCGTTTTGCTATTTATGATTCAATAAATCTGATTAGTCATAGTAGATATCCAGTCTGAATTTAATTTAGGTGATAGTTAGTAGTTTATATAATATGAATATATATAATCGTCACAGACGGCACGAAAGTGGTGGGAAGTCCGTCAGTTGAACCGCAAAAGACATCCCGCGCTCAATGCTTTTGAACGCTGCGCTACACTCCAGAGGCCCGACTGACGGACTTTCCCCCACTTTTATGCCGTCTGACGACTATTTTTATAAAATATACATAGTAAATATCCGACAGAACAATTTTTAGCGTGGATCAAATGTCTTTGTAGGACATTTTTTTCAACAACTTTCTCAACCTCCCACAAGTCCACTCCGCGTTACTTGATGGTCTGACGGTCAGTTACCTTATTAACAATATAGGAACTACCAATGGTAAAAAATTCAGATTAGATCAAATGACTTATTCAAAAGTGACACTACCTCCCGTACTATAAGGTTTCGATTTCGGTCTCGATTTCATTATTATATTTACATCGCGTTCCCCGATAAAATCATGATGGGATATTATTTATTGATGCGTACAATACAGAAATAACTGTTCAGTCTATACGCTCGCTTATTTGCCGCGATAATATCTACTTGCAACCTTTTAGGCGTATGTCCAGAACAGCAGAGAGTTGCAACAAGATAAATAGATGGCATTAACAATGAATATATACACTTGTGTATCTTACTCCTCCATCCTCTTAATGCGATGATTTTAAAATATCTGAACAGTTTTACTATTCTATATGTATTCCAAATTCATACCATTACTTAGATGGAAGCGGGAGAGACTAACAATAAGTTACATGAATCGTCACGTCAGTAACGTGTCCCCGAGTGCAAATTCGATTATGAATGTTGTATTACTTTTCTTATTTAAATCATTTTAATGGCATACTCAGTATTAATATGTTCATCTTAATGCAAATGATTGAAAAATGGAGCATAGTGAGATTAGAATTAATTTGAAACTAGTGAAAAAATGGTTTAAATCTTGTACCGAGATATAGGTGTCACGTCGGTAACGCATGGTTTTTTTGATTGTATACCGAGTAGATGATGTTTTCTGGTGAATAATAAATAATGATTGCGAAGTGCGCTTTACATATATTTTAAAACAACAGTCAGCATTTTCATGGTATACACTAGAAGACTGTATTCGTGCTTAATATTGAGCGTACGTTTTTGATAAATCACGTCTGTAACGCCAATTATGAAGCAGTAGGTCATTTTTACGAGGTGAGAATTCCTCAAATAACTAATACTTCATACAACATTTCAATATTACCTAATTGTTCCGACAAACGTGTGCTGTTAACACGATTGCAGTCCCGTATCTTTCTCGGAAATATCCATTACGATAATTCTGCACGCCGCTTCCTACCACTCATTACACTGGTCAACAGTGGTTTTGGTGCTGGGGTATTTTTAGCTGATTTTGTTTAAATTTGATGCCCTAAACTAAAAACTGGCGTTAGTTTTTGCCTAGGAGCTCAAAGTTCTAAAATATCCAATTTTAGTGAAAAACACATAAGTACACATATTACAGTATTTTGAGTTAAATCTTAATCAAATAAAACAAACAAAACACACATTTGTATTATTATATACTATACAAAAATTTAAAATATTGTTATAATAATGTATATAAAAATAAAGAATGAAGCCATTGATAAAATAACCAGTCACTGATGTACACTTTGAAAGCTTCGTTTCCGTGACTCTTGAATGTATTTGGGAACAGTCCCTTTTTAAATTCCAGCAGTAATCTACCATCATGTGCGTATCCCAACGTCCTTGATAGTGGTCCTCTATAGTCTTTATATCTTGGTGAAATCTTTCACCCTGTTAAGCTACCATTTTTGGTTAATATAAAGTCTATGTATAGACATGGAAACCAAAGAAAGAAACCAGGTATAACCAAAGAAAATGGAAAGTGACAAGTTGTTTTTTCTATGTGTACTTCTACATTACTTTGATTTTTTTTAAAGTGCTGCTGCAGCTCATCAATTACTTATGCAAATATATACTGAATCTGCTCCACCAGAAAGAGTGTATAGAGAGACTGGTTTTGTGGATCTGTGATGTTCACGACAAACAACGGCAAGGTCAAACAAAGAAGTTTGAAGATGAACAACTGCAAGCTCTATTGGAAGAAAACCCTACTCAACCGCTCAAAGAATTGGCTCAACAGCTTGAAGTCGATAAATCTACAATTTTACGACGTTTGCATGCCATAGGAAATATTCCAAGAGAAGGAAAGTGGCTGCCACATAAATTGACCGAAAATGCCATTGCTAATCGTTTGAACATCTCGATTTCTTTGCTTGCAAGGCATAAAAATAAAAGTTTTTTATGGCGTATCGTAACTGTTGATAGGAAATTGATCTATATCGATAACCCGAAACGCAAAAAATCAAGGGTTGATCCTGGCAAACCATCAACGTCGATACCAAAACGAAACATCCATGGTCACAAAACAATGCTTTCAATTTGATGGGATGTGGAAGGTGTTTTTTATTATGAGCTGTTGAAACCGAATGAAATAATTACTGCTAAACGTTATCAACAACAATTAGAGCGTTTAAATGATAATTTGATGCAAAAACGACCATCAAGTGCATCTAATCACCGAAAAGTGATTCTTCTTCACGACAACGCTCGACCTCGTGTTGCTAAAGCCGTGAAAGAAACATTGATGGAGCTTGAATGGGAAGTTCTCCCACACCCAACATATTCTCTAGACCTGGCCCCGAGTGATTGTCATTTATTTAGATCAATGCAACACGATTTGGAAGATACACACTTCCATAATTACCAAGAAGTCAAAAATTGTGTTGCTGAGTGGATTAGCTCAAAAAGTAGAAAATTCTTTCGTGGCGGAATTCAACTTCTGCCAGAAAAGTGGGAAAAAGTTATAGCTTCCGAAGACAAATAATTCGATTGAGGTATTCACATAGTTTATTACAACATAATATTTTAAAAACTAGAAAAAACAGCGGCTTTCAATAAAACCCCCTAATATATACATATGTATATTCCCTTCGGTTTATAATTAATTAATATAGCTAAAAAGAATGTGATGTATGCCCCTTAAGAAAGAAAAACATGTAGACATTGGATGAAGTATGTTCCTTCATGAGGAATATAAAGAAAAGTAATAAATAATTAAGAAGACCATTTTATGCAGCAAGATCTAAATTTATTGTAAAGGGAAAAGCTTACCCTTTGATTCTTCTTCCGTATCCGAAGATGTATCTACATTGTGAAGTCTTAGAGATTGAACCAGTCCTCGCCAAAGATGTTTCTCCGTCCTATCGATATCAGTTTTGAGATTTTCTAACTGACGATCCGACTCCTTGAGTAAACCCTCAAGCATATCAGGTTTCTTTAATTTCTTCCGTGCTGTAGTTTCATCAAATGATTCTTCCTTTTCGTCTTTAAATTCTTTATCACAGTTATACGACTTTACTCTAACTATTTCTCTCAGTACTTCATTCTCATCGGTGGTAGAGTAATCGGCGGTATTGCGAGAGTCTCCTCGATCCTTGAGGCCTTTCTTCTTCCGAATCGGCGGTCGAGGGTGCTCGTCCATGATGCTTTTATTAACATTACTTAAATATATTTGATCGCTAGTTTCATGACTTCTTCTCGAAATTCTCGCTATCTGTAATGGCGACTTAGCGCTAGGTATCGGCTTCGTACCGACAGAGTTGGCCTTTGGATTCATACGAGGATTTTTCGGAACCTCGTAATTATTTTTAGATGCTTCCGCAAAAGTTCTTCTCATCTTGACATCCGTCTTATTATACTTCACTAAGTTATGATGCGCTGTTGATTTCTTGTGATTCACAATTCCCGAATCATGAGCAGTGGTCTGCGTTGTATCACCATCGGGAGCATAAAACATCTGCTGAATCTTAGATATATCTGACTGAATTTTCGCGTCGTTATTTCTTTCTTGGTAGGTTTGAGGTTTGGTTGAAATCGCTTGGATAGATTGGGATGCATTTTTCTTAACAATATTCCTACAGTTCGTTGGAGTATTTCTCAACCGCTCTAAATCCTTCAAGTCAGCGAGCATTGAACTTTGAGGTTTTATACTTCTACAGTATTTATGCAGGGTTTTGTCATAATCGGTTCCGGTTGCTGTCGAACGTGGTCGATCTCTTAATTGCGATCTGTCGATTCTATCGTGCGGTTTTGACTTTACAGTGGGATCGATATATACAGTCTCCCTGATTTGACTGATGTTTCGTAATCTGGGTACAGCTACACGCAAACTAGTGCTTTTTAGAACCGTCTTCTCCACCGTCTCGATATCCCTCTGCCTATCTTGTCGCCGTTCTTCGATCATTTTAATGTAATTATTGTCCGCGGGTATGGGTTGCCTGGTGAGAATACCTTGAAATATTTTACCATTGATGATCAATTGAGAATTTAAACATAATTGATTAGTTCCACCATCGGATCTACTGGATCGAAGAGGTGTCATTCTGACTAACTTTGGCGCATCTCTGGAATTATCCATTGGTAAAAAATCTCTGTACACCATTTCCAGAGGCACATGTGGTAAAACTCGGCGGTAATCGATTCGAGATCAAAATTCGTCTATAGATGGATACATTGTCTTCACTAATAGTCGGTGCACCTTATCCGCAGTTGATACCGAATGCCTGCTGTGATCTGTAATCAAATATATCAGTTTCAATGAGCCTGAAGTTATATTAATTTGCAAGTTACAAACTTTATCAATGAGAAGAGCTGATAATATTGCAAAAGGTGCTGCACAATTTTCAGTAGCTAAATATAAATTGCTAGTCAGCCACGAAGATTTACGTATCGTCATCGTAGCCAACATTAAGTATACAGGCTATTCTACTCAATACAGTTATCATGTTTATTTTTGTTATTTATTATTTCATAAACAAGTCTTTCAAATAAAAATGGTTTGGTACCGAAGAGGACATATGATACATTCAACAAGTTTTTGATAATATGTGTCGGTAACGAGGTATGACAGTCACTTTCATTTTTTTAACACATTCACATTCACTGCCAGGGCGGACACCGGAACCGCTGAGCTGCTCTTATGGGTGGCGTGCTGGGAAGTTTTATGAAAATTGGCTTGGCGATGAATGTGTTAAAGTTCAAATACTTATTACCATAACAGAGTGCATAATTTTGGCACCAGCATACTGCTTGTTAGGACGGGTTTTCAGGTATCATATTGTTACTAGTCCTGTATCCTTCAACTATTAAACACATTCACCGCCAGGGCGGACACCGGTGTCCGCTGCATGGTCGGCGCAGCATGCCAGGACGGCTATTCTGTGTAACTGAGTGAAAGCCTGTTCCCGTGAGAAGTGGGCGGAGTTCACCGGAAAAGTGGCGAGGTTCCTCGTCGCTATTCTGTAACCTGGTGAACGTAGTTCCCGGGAGAGAATCGGTCTGCTCCTCGGGAGAACGGCGACTCTAACCTGCCTACTTCTGTAACAGCGTGCCGCAGTTTACAGTTTGTTAATTTGCGTGTTCCGACAAACGATACACAGTAGTCCGGCGATCTAAGCAAACGCGGTCATAAGTATATCAATAACTAAAGATATACTGTTAAAATAAAAGACCAAAAATTAACCAAATATTTATTCTACTATGATAACGTAAATGGAACATAATAAAAAAATATATTAAACTGAAACATTCATTATTAAATGATATAAAATAATTCAAAAACATACTTATATATAAGAACTTTTTCCAGAGGTGGTAATAGGAAAAGTAGTTGGAAAAAATAATTTAACAAAAAGCACATTTCCCTAATGCTTACAACAAAAGTCAAAAGCAGCTTAATAATTAAAAAAGATATAGGTATTATACTGGTACCTAGTATTATTCCAAAATATGCATCTGAAAACGTACACTTATAAAACGTACCTGAAACCAAGCAAATTGTTTTAAATAGAGAAAACTGATTTCGTAACAATAAGACTGCGAAACCGTAAAAATTCAATACATTAAATTGGGACAACAATGGCATGTAAAATGATATATAATAATCAAGGGCATGCTTCAAACTATAACTTAAACAAAAAAATGTACGTATCTGAACTTAGCATCATAGTAAGCAGTTATGAATATTATGGACTTTTGACCTATTTCAGAACCACTGTGCGATGGTCGGAATTCTGATTAACGATCCTTAGTAATTAGTATCACCGCGATATACAGGGTGTAACAGAGTAAGTGTTACAACGTGAAACTGTAGATTCCTTATGAAAGAAGAAAAAGATTTTTCCTCTTACAAAAATTTTCTGCAGGCTGTCGTTTTCGATATAAGGTAAAACAGGGTGAGTTGGCGAATGGAGTTGGCCCCTCGTTTCTATGGAAATAAATGGAAACGAGAGGCCGACTTCATTCGCCAACTCACCCCGTTTTACCCTACAGGATGTCAAAGTTTTGAAAAAAAAAAACGTTTTTCTGTGAGCACAATACCCTGGGCGTGGGGTAGCTCGAGGGTTCTCGGTACTCTGACGTCACCGCGCTGACCACCGGAGGACCCCGCATGGGGCCTAACCCCTCCCCCCCCCCTTTTGTGAGGGCAACAGACTGACCTGACCTGGGACGGCGAAGGGGCACTTTGGGGGCGTTCTTGCTGGAGACGTCGTCGGAGCGATACGTGACGTTTACATCGTTTACCTACGTTCTCACAGTTCAGAAGTGGGATCTGAATTAAAAGTTTGCGCCCAAAAAGTGATAGTGAAGTGATTTTGTAATAGTTGCGAGTGTTATAAGGTCTGTGTAGATAATGGCAGATCGAGTACAAAGGCGGTCGCCTCCAAGATCCCGTTCTACCTCGCCTACGAGGCCTCGTTCAGGAACGCCACCGAGGTCTTGTTCGAGAACACGATTGAGATCACGCCGCGGAACACCGTCGAGGCAGCGTTCGCGATCACCTTCAAGACCGCGTTGCTCATGGAGTCGTCGATCTCGTCGGGATTTGCGAAGTTCGGATGATAGACGCTCACATTCGCACTATACACCGCCGCCAAGACATAATTCCAGCGATAGACTACAATCACGGAGCGGAAAGGCCGTATCGCAAGGAGATGCTATGCAGGAAATACAAGCAAAGAAGGAATAAAGGACGAGAAGAGAGTGTACAGTATTGGCACTTCACCCAAGCCAACAAGCAAACGATTCCTGGAAGCCAAACTGCAGGGAAAATATTTGAAAGCTTATATCGATGGCGGAAGTGAGTGCGTCACCCTGCGAAAAGACGAAGCAGACCAAATGAGCTTTCATTTACAACCAACGGAGACAATACTGCGAGGCTACGGCGGAGGTATGGTTCGACCATTGGGGGCAATAAAAGCGACCCTCGGAGTCGACCTGGCTGAGGGGTCAGTGGAAATCTTCGTCGTACCAAACGAGCTGCAAGGAGTTCCCCTAATAATTGGACAACCCTTCCTGGAACTACCTGGCGTCACGATGGTTCAAAGAGATGGACAATTGCGGCTGTTCGATAGGAGTCTGGCAGTACTATCGGAAGTGGAGAAATTGCCGCCGCAGAAGGTGCCCATATAGTCAACAGAGACAACGGTTATCCCTCCACGGCACGCCGGAGATACCCAGGTAGCGGTAAGAACGGAATACCAAGGTGATTTATACATTGAGCTTAGCGTACGTGGCGAAGAATTGAAAGAGCATTGTATACCGCGCTGTATAATTAGTACGACTAGCGGCCGAGTGCCAATAGTCAATTTATCCGACACTCCACTTGTTGTCCGAAAAGGAAAATTAATTGCGAGGGCTGAGATTGCTAGGGGAGAGACCTCTGTTGATCAGAAAATTAGACAGAAACAGTTAGAAATTAATGCCATTCAGAAATCGACATTAGAGCAACTACCAAAGGATCATATTAAAGTCGATGAAAGTGTAAGCGATGTACACAAAGAAAAACTATACGACTTATAGACAAATACAGGGAATGTTTCGCGTTAAACACCGCGGAATTAGGTAAAACAAACGCCGCTGAGATTCGTATCGATTTGATGAACGATTCAACCGTAACATACAGACCTTACCGGCTGTCATATCCAGAACGAGAGACGGTTCGCGGCATAATCGATGACCTTAAAAGCAATGACATTATTCGCGAATCTAACTCACCATTTGCAAGTCCTATTCTACTCGTAAAAAAGAAAAACGGTGAGAGTAGAATATGCATTGATTATAGAGCGCTAAATGCTATCACGAAAAAAGATAGGCACCCTTTACCGTTGATAGAAGACCAATTAAATAATCTGCAAGGGTGTTCATATTTTACAAGCCTAGATTTAGCGTCGGGTTATTATCAGATACCGGTTGAGAAAGATTCCATTGAAAAGACAGCATTCGTCACACCCCCGATGGACAGTATGAATTTCTCAGAATGCCATTTGGCCTTGCAAATGCACCAGCCGTCTTTCAGCGTATGGTCAATAAAATACTGAATCCGTTAAGGGGACAGGCGTGTGTGCTGGCTTACATGGATGACATTCTCATTCCAGCAGAAGACATAGAGTCAGGTTTAGAAGCATTGGAATTAGTTTTAAAAGCGCTAAAAGACGCACAGTTGACACTCAAACTTCCAAAATGCACGTTCCTTGAGAGGAAAGTAGAGTATTTAGGCTATGAAGTCACGGAACAGGGTATCTGCCCAGGTAATCATAAAATCGAGGCAGTGTCCAATTTTCAGGTACCGAAAGATGTTACGGGGGTGAGACAATTTATCGGCTTAGCTAGCTATTTTCGAAAATTCGTGGAAAGCTTCGCAATTATCGCAAGACCTCTCACATTGTTAACAAAGAAAACGGAACCTTGGGTATGGGGGGTCGCGCAGCAGGAAGCATTCCGGGTAATAAAGGAAAAACTGACCTGCAGACCCGTCCTCGCCCTGTACAATCCACATGCGGAAACCGAAGTTCACACGGACGCGAGTAAGATAGGTTTAGGCGGTATTTTATTACAAAAGCAGACTGAGGGTACATTGAAGCCGGTAATCTATTTCAGTCGTCAAACTTCAAAAGAGGAACAACGATACCATTCGTATGAATTAGAAACATTAGCCGTTGTGAGCAGCCTTCAAAGATTTCGCGTTTACATATTAGGAATTAAATTTAAAATCGTAAGCAATTGCAGTGCTCTGAGAGCAACGTTTGTAAAGCGCGATCTTTTGCCTCGCGTCGCGCGCTGGCGGATTCAATTGCAAGAGTACGATTGCAAAATAGAATATCGACCGGGAGCAAAGATGCCGCACGTTGATGCTTTGAGTCGAAACCCTATGCAAGGAAATGACAACCAAGCGGAAATAGATGACGTAGGTTTGTTACACATTGAGTTGGGCGATTGGTTGTTAACTGCACAGTTGCAGGATACGCGTCTTTCGTATGTGCATGAGGTGCTAGGTAGGGATGCGAAAGATAAAGAAGAGCAGCAGATCAAGAACGAGTTCGTACTCAAAGATAACAGGGTATTTAGAAACACAAAAGACGGTGCTCGATGGGCAGTACCACGATCTGCTCGCCGACAGATAGTTAAACTGTGCCATGACGAAATTGGACACGTAGGTTTCGATAAGACGTTAAAAAAGTTCAAGCTAATTATTGGTTTGTATCAATGAGACGGTACATCAAACGGTACGTGATTGCGTGCCTTGAGTACCTGTATAGTAAAGATCCTACTGGGAAGCGGCCAGGTATACTACACCCCATTGAGAAGGTTCCAGAACCATTTCACACTGTACACGTAGACCACGTTGGACCCTTCTTAAAGAGTACGACAGGTAACACGCAACTACTTGTAATTGTCGATGCGTTCACAAAGTTCGTGTTTGCGAAGGCTGTAAAAAGCACTATGGTACTATATGTCGAGCGGTTTTTCAAAAATATTGGCGACACATTCGGGTTTCCCAAACGCATCATCAGTGATCGTGGAAGTACGTTCACTAGTAAGAGATTCAAAGAATTTTGTGACGAAAAGGGTATCAAACACGTGCTGACTGCCGTAGCTACTCCGAGAGCTAATGGTCAGGTAGAACAATATAACAAAACAATTTTAGATACGTTGACCGCGAGCCTCGAAGATGAATTCCGATCGGAGCAGCAGTTACCGAAAATAATCTGGGGAATAAACAATACTACGAATAAGGCAACGGGTAAAGTTCCATCGCAGCTAATGTTCGGGTATAAACCGCGAAGCGGAGCAGAGTCAAAAATCCTTAACCAGTTAGGGGATAGTATAAATCAAACAGATCGCGAGCAGATTCGAGAAGAGGCGTTAGGAAATATCCAAAAACAACAATTAGATCAGGCGAAGAGGTACAATAGAAAGAGAGCTCTCCCCAGGCAATTTAAAGCGGGCGACTTGGTAGTGGTAAGACGAGTCATTAGTAATAATGACGGCGCTAGTAAAAAGCTCTTGCCAAAGTACGCTGGGCCATATGTTGTAACGAAAGTATTGGACCGCGACCGGTACGTAATTGAGGACGTAAAGGGAGCCGAACGGACACAGAAACCTTACTGTGGCGTCGTCCCTGGCGAAAGTTTAAAGCGCTGGTGTACGACAATCAGCGACTCTGAGACGGACAGCGGGAATGAAGGAATAACTCATCCAAGTCCGAATGGTATGTAGCAGCATAAGTGATACCGTCTCAGGACGAACCAATACTGGTACCAGTGGTAGTATAGACCATAAGAGTAGTATCTACCAAACCCAAAGTATTATTTTAGAGTCATGCAAGAGAACTGCGAAGATCGTGGATTCGATCAAGCGCTATCTTGCGGTGGTTCGCATGCACTCTGGTACAAATCATACATAAGAGCTGCGAAGATTGAGCATTCGATCAAGCGCTATTTTGCGGTGGCTCGTATGAATTGTATGGCGCACATGTATGAGAACTGCGAAGATCGTGGACTCGATCAAGCGCCGATTGGCGGTGGGTCACATGTGTTGTAATATAACGAAATGGGTGAAGTAGTATAGTTTGCACAAATCATACATAAGAGCTGCGAAGATTGGGCATTCGATCAAGCGCTATTTTGCGGTGGCTCGTATGAATTGTATGGCGCACATGTATAAGAATTGCGAAGATCGTGGACTCGATCAAGCGCCGACTGGAGGTGGTTCACATGTGTTGTAATGTAATAAAATGAGGGCATGTGTGTGTGATGCACGTGAGATTTAGGAAGGAAACAGCGACAGCGATTGACTAGAGTCATGGTGGGTCTACCGGTAATTGACTAAACAACATTCTTAATAAATCATGTCTGTTCACAGAAGAACGTAGAATAACTCGAAGCATGGCTACCAAGGGATGTCCGGATAAGTAACAGTTCGCGGGGTCGCGAATCCTGTCAGAATGGCCGAACTGTGAGCACAATACCCTGGGCGTGGGGTAGCTCGAGGGTTCTCGGTACTCTGACATCACCGCGCTGACCACCGGAGGACCCCGCATGGGGCCTAACCCCCCCCCCCCCTTTTGTGAGGGCAACAGACTGACCTGACCTGGGACGGCGAAGGGGCACTTTGGGGCATTCTTGCTGGAGACGTCGTCGGAGCGATATACGTGACGTTTACATCGTTTACCTGCGTTCTCACATTTCTTTAAACCACGAACTACTTTTTATTAGGTGTCAACACTCAAATCTGATAAAAATAGAGTTCGAGGTTTAAAGAAAAACGATTTTTTTTCAAAACTTTGACATCCTGTATATCGAAAACGAAAGCCCGCAGAACATTTTTGTAAGAGGAAAAATCTTTTTCTTTTTTCACAAGGAATCTACAGTTTCACGTTGTAATGCTTACTCTGTTACACCCTGTATATAACTCGTTCACCAAAGCCCGTATAACCTTCAAGGGTTACTTTATTTTATAGCGGTAAATTCGAATATTCTATACTAATTTAGGACTGCTATTCTAACGAGAAATAATGAGCGGAGAAACTGTTAATTTATAACCTACCGTCAAGTATTAACCATCCTGTCTAATTCAAAGCGCATTTAGTTTATTCTCTCTTAACTCTGCTATCGGTCGCTGTTCCGTCTCGCGATAAACGGAATTCGACGCAATGCTTCGAACCGTTTAATAGTATCACAGTCAGAAATACCTCGTAAATCTATAGCTACTCTCGGAATCTACGAAACGGTACGGGGTATTTTTCGGCAAATCTAGGCTGCACGTGCGCTCGCAGTCCCGCACCATACTCGGGAAGGGGTAATTACCGACCGCATCGGAAGAAGCCATTTCCGACAATACCTATTGTAAAGGTAAGTCTATACCGGGATACAAAAATGTTGGCAACACGATAATCCGGTGTTGGCAACACGATAATCCGGTGTTGTCAACATGTATCCCGCCGACTTGCAACTCGCCGACGGATACTCGGCAACAGCCACTATCCGAATGTAGGTACAAACCGGGATACAAAATGTTGGCAACATGTTGGCAACACGAGTATCCCGTCGACTAGCGACAATTTAATTGCTACTCGTAAACTGCGGGCGGCATGACATCAAAGAAAGCTGTTGCCTGTTGCTTGTATCCGAGTTTCCCATTTGAAATGGGAAACATCGGAAACATCGCTCTCTCTGGACTAGAATCTACCTACCTACCTACCTACCTAGCTACCTACCTACCTACCTACCTACCTACCTACCTACCTACCTACCTACATACGATAATGTTCCGTCGCACGAGGGACAGAATTTCAGAAGGTCGATTGAAACCTTTTAATAGTATCGATCATATAAATAACATATATTTCTTGCATACATTTTTCATTGAATGCCATATTATACGGGCCGCACAGTGTTCACATGGCAGATCGGACGGCGTATCGTATTTCTCATTTTACAAAGCAGTACTCTCTCACTACATGTGTATGTTCTTTCTAGATTGAAAAGAAAGTCACGTAATTATTTCTCTCGGCAGAGGCACTCTCCCGATGCGTGATTTCGCGCATACGGCTACCAAGTGGCACGTGCGAATATCAAGCCACGTTCAGGCTTCTGTCGGTAAATTTGAGCCGCGTCAAAGGAGCTTCGAAATATAGCGGTACCTATTACCGCGGGCACTGCAGAAAATGACTCATTCTGACCTGTCCCATATCGCCCGCCTCGCCGGGGGTATGTTTCGGCGAATCTAGGCTACCTGAAGGGTTAATTGTCGGACGAGTTGTAATGAACCCCTTACCACAATACCCATTGTAATAGATACCGCTATACTTTGAATATTAAATCAGCTTTGTAAAGGGGAGAAATGAATTCAATACATGACTGATGCAGTTGATGGCCAATTAGAGAACACTTAATGACAAGTAACTCCGCCATTAAATTGTCACCATAGCTTGTCCTGTTTTGTAACAACTGTCGCTGCCTCCACCTTCTTTTTCGCTTCTTGAAGGCTATTATGATGAAAGCAGCACTAACACCAGCAGCAATGGACGGTTCTATTTTTTAACATCAACACTCCGTTTCGTTTGAACGCTCAACTGGTTCTGACCGCATGTATCCGGATACAAGTCGATGTATCCAACAGTATGTTGCCAACAGCGACATCGTGTTGGCAACACTCAATGTTGATGTTGCCAACATTTTGTATCCCGGTCTAAACGTACCTTAATAGATACCGCTATACTTAGAATAATAAATCAGCTTTGTAAAGGGAAGACAAGACGAATCTAATAGATGGCCGGTCGGATTAACTTAATACCTGGCTTATCCAGGTACAAAGATTCGAACCGTCATTCGATGCAACATGACTCCTTTTATGGCCAGGGACGAGCAACGGCATCCTTGCCCACTTGAAAAATACAGTGGGGTAAAAAGTATTCATACACCACGGTCAGGTACCGTTGAACTATGATTCACTTGCAAATAATTGAAATAAATTAATATCTATTGGCATCAAAATATAGCTTGTAGTGTCACCTTTCAAATTATATATATCTTATTGAAGAAAAAATATCGGGCTTCTGTCGGTAGCTGAGCCGCGTCAAAGGAGTTTCCAGCACGAGCGATCGTGTGCTTCTACAGAATATGGATCAAAGTACCTCAAGTACAGCTATGGACATGCCACAGCTGGTTATTTCAACCATTCCTAGGTGTTGCATACATATCGATGGCGAGAAAGATTTTTCCTCTTACAAAAATGTTCTGCGGGCGTTCGTTTTCGATATACAGGATGTCAAAGTTTTGAAAAAAAAATCGTTTTTCTTTAAACCTCGAACTATTTTTATCAGATTTGAGTGTTGACACCTAATAAAAAGTAGTTCGTGGTTTAAAGAAAAACGTTTTTTTTTTTTTTCAAAACTTTGACATCCTGTAGGGTAAGACGGGGTGAGTTGGCGAATGAAGTCGGCCCCTCGTTTCCATTTCTTTCCATAGAAACGAGGGGCCAACTCCATCTGCCAACTCACCCTGTTTTACCTTATATCGAAAACGACAGCCTGCAGAAAATGTTTGTAAGAGGAAAAATCTTTTTCTTCTTTCATAAGGAATCTACAGTTTCACGTTGTAACACTTACTCTGTTACACCCTGTATATCGCGGTGATACTAATTACTAAGGATCGTTAATCAGATTTCCGACCATCGCACAGTGGTTCTGAAATAGGTCAAAAGTCCATAATATTCATAACTGCTTACTATGATGCTAAGTTCAGATACGTACATTTTTTGGTTTAAGTTATAGTTTGAAGCATGCCCTTGATTATTATATAACATTTTACATGCCATTCTTGTCCCATTTTAATATATTGAATTTTTACGGTTTCGCAGTCTTATTGTTACGAAATCAGTTTTCTCTATTTAAAACAATTTGCTTGGTTTCAGGTACGTTTTATAAGTGTACGTTTTCAAGGATGCATATTTTGGAATAATACTAGGTACCAGTATAATACCTATATCTTTTTTAATTATTAAGCTGCTTTTGACTTTTATTGTAAGCATTAGGGAAATGTGCTTTTTGTTAAATTATTTTTTCCAACTATTTTTCCTATTACCACCTCTGGAAAAAGTTCTTATATATAAGTATGTTTTTGAATTATTTTATATCATTTAATAATGAATGTTTCAGTTTAATATATTTTTTATTATGTTCCATTTACGTTATCATAGTAGAATAAATATTTGGTTAATTTTTGGTCTTTTATTTTAACAGTATATCTTTATAACTAAGACATAAATTTACATCGCACAAATCAGTTATGGAACTCATTAATATACTCATGACCGCGTTTGCTTAGATCGCCGGACCACTGTGTATCGTTTGTTGGAACACGCAAATTAACAAACTGTAAACTGCGGCACGCTGGCGTAGAAGTAGGTAGGTTAGAGTCGCCGTTCTCCCGGAGAGCAGACTGCTTCTCACGGTCTTGACCAGTAGAAGTAAGTTCACCCGTTTTCGTGCGATGGAAGCGCTTCCGCAGTTACAGAATAGTGATTCCTTCACTCTCCTTGCTTTTTCAGTGAACATCGCCCGCTCCTCACTTAGAGAATAGCTGTTTAGGTACACGTTTTAACGGTCGGGCATGAGCTGGGCGAGGGAAGCTCTCACCCAAAGAACGGTCACTTCCCAGGTACGCTCACTCTCCCCGGAATTACAGAATAGCCGTCCAGAGCGGACACCGGTGACCGTCTTATGGGTGGCGTGCAGGGGAGTTTTATGAAAATTGGCTTGGCGGTGAATGTGTTAAACGAAACTTAATCTTTTTATTTTCAGAAAAGTTACAGAGTTTATAGAAACTAATAAAAAATGTGTCTAAAGGAGTCTATATTGATACGAATGTCCAGTGAACACGGCACGTACATAAACCAATCACTCAATATATTTAATGAAGAACCATACAAGAAAATTAATTTAACTAAATTCGTAACAAAGATAGCGGTTGAGAGTCAGTGCAGCGCGACGACGGATAGCACGGTGCGTAGTCCGACGTTTCTCGATGAGCTCTGCCGATTCCGGCGCGCTTCCCTTAAAAATAGTCAAACCGAACAAAGGGTGGCCGTCGGCGCGGGTAGCGTCGGTCGCGTCATCGCATTCCGATTTATGCGAAAGGTACCGGTGAAACAAGGGGTGACGCGATGGTGACTCAAACGTCCGACGCGTCGCAGGCAAACAAGACCCGTTAGGTTTACTTTAGGGCCTTCTGAATTCCGTACCGAGGAAGAAAATAACTTTGTGCGAAAAATTAAGTTAGACCCCAGGCGTCGCCGGTCCGGGTCGAATACCTAGGGAGTCGGAATGCGGAAAAATATCATAAAAGTAGCCGAACGAAGGCGAGTAGAGCTGTAGACGCGGTCGCCGTCAACCGTTGACGAAACATAACCGCCCGCCTTGCCATCGCGACCGATGGCGAAATTAACGAGATAACGTATACCTTAAATGCGTTAACTTAATCGTCCGTTAATACTGGGAGGATGCAAACTTTCGTGACAGGTCGTTTGACACTGGACTTCGCTGTTTTGACGGTCACGACTCGCACAAGTCCATCTGCGCCTGGATGAACCTCGACGATTTTTCCGAGCGGCCATACAGATGGGGGGAGGTTATCGTCTTTAACCAGGACGATAGCTCCGGTCTTGATATTGTCGCTGCACTGATGCCACTTTGATCGGTTCAGACGCGATTGGAGATACTCTGTCCTCCAGTGGCTCCAAAAGTGGTCCAGCATCTGTCGATTGCGTTGCCAAGATGAGAGTCGTTGCACGGGCAGATGTATAAGTGAAGGCTCTGGAAGAGTATTAAGCGCTGCTCCGATTAAGAAATGGCCTGGGGTGACCACGGGGTTGCCCGATGGATCGTCAGAAGATATCCATAGTGGACGTGAGTTAAGCACCGCTTCAACTTGCGTTAAAAGGGTTGAAAACTCCTCGTATGTCAATAAAGCAGCTCCGATGACACGCTTTAAATGGTACTTAACGGACTTTACTCCTGCCTCCCATTTGCTGCCAAAATGAGGTGCTGCGGGAGGATTGAAACGCCATTGGGTTCCTAGAAGAGTGAGGGCGTCGGCAATCGCGGCTGACTCTTGAGTGGCTACCGTGAATAATCGACGAAGTTCGGCGGCGGCGCCGATAAAATTTCGCCCGCAATCGCTGGTGATGGTAGCGCAGATTCCTCTGCGGGCGATGAACCGTTTATACGCAGCGATGAACGTTGCTGCGGAATAGTCGGATACCAGCTCTAGATGCACAGCGGACACGGCGAAGCACACGAAAATTACCAGGTAACCCTTATACGTCTTCGAGGTTTTACCCTTAAATGCCTTGAGGGTGAAGGGACCTGCATAATCGACGCCGGTGTGCAGAAAAAGTCGCGCTTGGGCGACGCGTGACGGAGGTAATTGTCCCATTTGTTGGCGACTCACGACGGCGCATTGTCGAGCGCAAACGACGCATCGGCGAATAAACTCTCGAATCGGAACGCGCCCCCCAAGGATCCAAAACCGTTGGTGAATGGTAGCGAGAGTTAATTGCGTCCCGCCGTGGAGGGTACACCGGTGATGATGATCGATTATTAACGTGGTCAACGTACATTTCTGGGGGAGAATATACGGGTGCTTTTCATCGAATGCTAAGTGTGAATGCACTAACCTTCCGCCAAGTCTCAGTAGCCCGTTGGAATCAACAAAGGGTGCCAATCGAACCAGTGGATGATTGCGAGGTAAGCTCGCGCCGGACGTGAGTTGTTGAATCGTCTCATGGAAGTAGGCGTATTGCGTGATTCGCGTCCAGAACACTTGAGCATCGGTTAGTTCGAGGGTTGAAATCAATCCGGTGACTGGGGATATCTCCTTTCCGATGAGAGATTGGAATCGGTGTGCGGCGCGTATGCAGACCGTTGTAACGCGCAGGAGTTTCGTTAAAGTTGAGTAACGCTCAAGAATGTCCCACACTGCATCACGACGAACTACAGCGTGATGACCAGCGGCCTCCCGGCGTTCTTCTTGATGAATTATTGGGTCAGGAGTGGGTATCGTAGACGACCAGTTGGCGTTCGACTGGGCTAGCCAGGCCGGACCCGCCATCCAAAGTGAAGATTCGTGGAGCTGGGATGGAGAGACACCACGGGAGGCGAGGTCAGCTGGATTGTCTATTCCAGCCACATGGTGCCAACTTGCTCGGTGAAAATCTTGGATTTCTGTAACTCGATTCCGAATAAAGTCCTTCCATCGAGACGGGTGACTCTTAATCCACGCTAGTGCGACGGTGAAGTCCGTCCACAGGTGAATGTCTGCGTGCCCGAGCCGCAGGACCTTGCAGTATTGACGCGCTAGCCGGACGAGCAGTAATGTGGCGCATAACTCCAGTCGTGGAATCGTGATGGTTTTCAGTGGTGCTACTTTTGTCTTTGCAGCTAATAAGCAGACACGTACCTCGGATCCGCAAGATGTTCGCAGGTAAAGGACGGCTCCTAAAGCTGCTTTCGACGCGTCGGCGAATCCGTGGAGTTCGATGATAGTCGTAGAGGCCTGGAGGCCGATCCACCAAGGGATCGAGATTCCGGCAATAGACGGAAGTTGGTCCAGGAAGTCGTTCCATCGTCTCGCTAGCGATGTTGGCAATTCATCGTCCCACCCGAGGCCGAGCGTCCACAACTCTTGCATGAAGATCTTTGCAACGACGACGACGGGCGCCAGCCATCCGAGTGGATCGAACAGCTGGGCAATCTGGCTGAGGACTCGACGTTTGGTAAGGTGCGTTGAGATCAGCCGTGGCTGAGGCGTGAAAATAAACGCATCAGTCGTTGAATTCCATGCCAGGCCGAGCGCTCGATAGACTGGACTGTCGTCGAACGAACGGAGCGCGGAAATTTCCCGTGTCTCGACTGCGATGTTGTCGAGCACCTCCGGGTGGCTTGTCGTCCACTTCTGTAGTTCGAAGCCGCCCGCCCTGAGCAGCTGACCTAGTTGTTGAACAGTTTCCTGTCCTTGGACGATGTCATCAGCACCGGACAAAATGTCGTCGACGTACGTATTTTCTTGGATCGCGCGACTGGTGAGGGGAAACGACTGTCCTTCGTCGACGACGAGTTGGCGCAGCACTCGTATGGCCAGATATGGCGCACAAGCGAGGCCGTACGTCACCGTGAGCAGCTGGTACTCCTTGACGGCCGTCTCTGGGTTCTCCCTCCAAAGAATACGCTGAAGATGCTGATCGTCTTTATGTACCTTTATTTGGCGATACATTTTAACGATATCGCAAGTGAGTACCACTCGATGCTGTCTCCACCGAATGAGCACGTCGGCGAGGTCGTTTTGGATTTTGGGACCGACATGGAGGTTATCGTTGAGAGATCGGCCCAACTCCGTCTTCTGGGATGCGTTAAAAACGACACGGAACTTCGTCGTAGTGCTCGTCTCCTTACTCACGCCGTGATGAGGCAGATAGAAGGTGGATGTGCCTGGCGGTGGCGACTCAATAACTTGGCGCATGTGGCCTAACTGCAAATATTCCTGCAAAAAGGCTGAATATTTTACTTTGAATGCACTGTCTCTAGCGAAGCGTCGTTCCGTGTGTCCAAGCATTCGTCGAGCTGGAGTACGCGAGTCTCCTAGTGCTAGCGTCGAATCCTTGATTGGTAGGCGTACAGTGTAACGTCCGGATGAGTCGCGAATCGTAGTCTCGGCGAAATGTCGTTCGCACTGTTCGTCGTCTGCAGTCAGTGGAGTCGGACCGCAAACTTCCTCTTGTTTCCAAAACCGCTGCATGAGATCGAGCAGTTCGTGATCTACTGAGCATGGAAAACCTTGAACGCTGGCGTGATGGGCTGAGGCGATGTCTGGATCCGCGACGGAGCCGGAAAGGACCCACCCAAGCTTAGTCTTGATCGCAATTGGAGTGCCGGGTGGTCCTTCACACCGGCCGGTTAAGAGGACGCGGTTAAATGCGTCGACTCCCAGAATCAGGTCGACCTGCCCTGGCTGGTCGAACGTTGGGTCCGCGAGGACGATGCCGCTGAGATGAGTCCATGTCCTCCTCGGTATACGACGTGATGGGAGAAGACCGGTGAGTCGTGGCAGTACGAGAACTTCGATCGGAAGGCGGAAGTCTGACTGAAGACGCGACTGCACGACGAGTGACGCAAGTCCGCGCGTGACTCCGGCGTGTTGCTTCCAACGCCAGTGATTGGAATAGTTGCGTGGTATCGCGAGAGGTGAAGTTGTTGAGTGAGCCGTTCCATGGCGAAGGACGTCTCGGCTCCTATGTCGAGCAATGCTCGCGCCACGACGTAGTCGCCGTTCTCGGGATTCGTGACGATGACGTGCGCGGTCGCGAGAAGCACTGGGGACCGGTGTGTCACGGTTGAATGCGCGGCATGGATGGTCACGAAAGCGTCGCTGCTCGTACTTGTAGCGGGGCTTGATGATCCGTTGGCATTCTCCACTTGTGGAACTTTGGTCTGCGCCGAAGAATCCTGGTGAATAAGCGATTGGTGCTTACCATTGCATAACAGGCAGCGTTTGGTGGAAGGGCACTCTTTTATTGGATGGGATCCCAGGCAATTAGAGCATAGTTTGCTCTTATGGACGAGCTCTTTACGCTCGCCGACGGATTTCACTCGAAACTCTGGACACGTGTAGGTATAGTGCTTTCTCTTGCAAACGAGGCACGAGAAATCACGAGTCTGGGCAGTGTGCGCTTTGATAACCGTCCTCGTTTTAGGCGAGAACGTCATATTCGACTTTGCCGTGATGGTGGATTCCGACGCGGGTCTTTCGTTGCCTAATCGGAGAGCAGCTTGTCTAAGGAACGTGAGCAGCTGCTCATACGTTGGCATAGACGTATCGGTCAGCGTCTTGTCCCAATCTCGCAGCGTCGTCTTATCGAGTTTCTGCTCTAGAAGGCGCACGAGAAGCGTATCCCAATGCTGCACTGGTTCTCCTAGCGCCTTAAGCGAGCGTACATGCTGCTGCGCGCTGTTAACCAGTTGTTGTATTCCGTCAGCAGATTCTTTTGGCGTAGTTGTCCTCCGTTGTCTTGAAGTTCCGTACCGTCTTAGCTGCTTCACCGGTAAGGGTTGACCGGAGATATTGTAGCTTCTGGACATTGGCTAAGCCTGGATGCCGATCAATCATGGTGGTGAAGGCATCTTGAAATTCCAGCCAATTTTCATACTTCCCGTCGAACTTCGGGAGGTCGATCTTGGAGAGCTTGATGGTGTTAGTCTGATGAGATCTCTCCGCTGCTGGGTTTGACGATCCTTGTCGACTCTCACCGTTGTTCTTGTGATGTAGAGTAGCGAGTTGATTGCTCAAGCTTGTCTTCGCTAAAGCGTACTGCTCTTCACATTCGTCTGGCAGGTCATTGGCGAAATACGGCAGCTCGTTGAGTTCTGCGCGCTGGCTGTCGAAAGCGTTGACTCGGATCGCCGTCAGCGCTACGTCGTTTTCGTGGAACTTGTTCCGGTAGTCCTCTACCATTTGTAGCCGGGTTTCGATTTGCGTAGCGTCGATTTTTGAAGCTCCGAGCTTCTGGAGGTTCTCGACGGCGCAAGCGATCCGCTTGAAGAGCCTCTCTTGCATATCGATGAGTTGCCGTGACTCCATGTTGGAAGCGATGCACGCGCGATGGGGCGAGAATCACACACTGTCTAACGGAGTCCTCGATGCACACAAGTCACTTGAAACACTTCCCGCACACTAACGGTTGGACGAGGCCGCGAACAGTCTAATTGTACTGCGCGATCGCGATACTTTGGACTTGCGAACCGCGGCAGATAGATTGATTCCGTAGGGAGGAATCCGGCTCGAAGGACCAGAAAAATGTCTAAAGGAGTCTATATTGATACGAATGTCCAGTGAACACGGCACGTACATAAACCAATCACTCAATATATTTAATGAAGAACCATACAAGAAAATTAATTTAACTAAATTCGTAACAAAGATAGCGGTTGAGAGTCAGTGCGGCGCGACGACGGATAGCACGGTGCGTAGTCCGACGTTTCTCGATGAGCTCTGCCGATTCCGGCGCGCTTCCCTTAAAAATAGTCAAACCGAACAAAGGGTGGCCGTCGGCGGGGGTAGCGTCGTTCGCGTCATCGCATTCCGATTTATGCGAAAGGTAACGGTGAAGCAAGGGGTGACGCGATGGTGACTCAAACGTCCGATGCGTCGCAGGCAAACAAGACCCGTTAAGGTACGTTTAGACCGGGATACAAAATGTTGGCAACATGTTGGCAACACGTTTATGGCTGTTGGCAACATCGCTGTTGGCAACATCAACATCGCTGTTGGCAACATCAACATTGAGTGTTGCCAACACGATGTCGCTGTCGGCAACATACTGTTGGATACATCGACTTGTATCCGGATACATGCGATCAGAACCAGTTGAGCGTTCAAACGAAACGGAGTCTTGATGTTAAAAAATGGAACCGTCTATTGCTGCTGGTGTTAGTCCTGCTTTCATCATAATA
Organism: Xiphydria camelus; assembly: GCA_963678675.1. Lineage (NCBI taxonomy): Eukaryota > Metazoa > Arthropoda > Insecta > Hymenoptera > Xiphydriidae > Xiphydria > Xiphydria camelus. The sequence goes on from OY783194.1 coordinate 9,586,442, forward strand.
GCCTCCCAGAAGCGAAAAAGAAGGTGGAGGCAGCGACAGTTTTTACAAAACGGGACAAGCTATGGTGACAATTTAAGGGGGTATTACTGTCTAGACGCTTCAAAAATTCGATTTTTTTTTTCTTGCATTTTCTTATAATTTGGGAGTTTGAGAATGTGTCTCAAAAATACTAATTTGAAATTCGTAGAACTATAGTTACAGAGGCTTAAAGGCTGCGGTGCGTTGGGGCGCAGCAGGTAGTCATCAACTTTAAACGCGTTTTTCTCGAAACGACATTTTTCAAGTCGGGCGCACTTTTTTCTCAAAAACTATTGGACCGATTGACTTCTGGTTTTGCACACATTTCGAGGGAACCTTCACCTATGGTCTGAACTAGAATAATACCGATAGCTTGAATATTTTAGCCCTGCTCTCATGTTTTAGTTGACAATTTTTCGGGAAAATTAAACTTTAATCTTCAAACAGCTGCGATTGCGATAAAAAATTTCGTACCTACTTAGTTCTAGTTCAGACGATAACTACATTCATATAGATTAAAAAAAAATGTGTTCTTCTCTCTCAGACGATTAGGACCGCCACAATATGGTCGCCCGATTGGACGAGCGTCTCACGCCACGATTTGCATAACAGCGCATAACTTGTACAGATTCTAATAAAATGTTTTATTAAAATTTGTATTGTTAGTTGAAACATGTCTTATTATGCGTCAAAAACCCCGGCACTTTGTAGGTTTGATAGTTTTCGCAAAATTAATTCCTAAAAATTACATTAAAAACAAGCGTCTAGACAGTAATACCCCCTTAATGGCGGAGTTACTTGTCATTAAGTGTTCCCTAATTGGCCATCAACTGCATCAGTCATGTATTGAATTCATTTCTCCCCTTTACAAAGCTGATTTAATATTCAAAGTATAGCGGTATCTATTACAACGGGTATTTTTTTGTGGTAAGGGGTTCATTACGACTCGTCCGGCAATTAACCCTTCAGGTAGCCTAGATTCGCCGAAACATACCCCCGGCGAGGCGGGCGATATGGGACAGGTCAGAATGAGTCATTTTCTGCAGTGCCCGCGGTAATAGATACCGCTATATTTCGAAGCTCCTTTGACGCGGTTCAAATTTACCGACAGAAGCCTAAACGTGGCTTGATATTCGCACGTGCCACTTGGCAGCCGTATACGCGAAATCACGCATCGGGAGAGTGCCTCTGCCGAGAGAAATAATTACGTGCCTTTCTTTTCAATCTAGAAAGAACATACACATGTAGTGAGAGAGTACTGCTTTGTAAAATGAGAAATACGATACGCCGTCCGATCTGCCATGTGAACACTGTGCGGCCCGTATAATGTGGCATTCAATGAAAAATTTAGGCAAGAAATATATGTTATTTATGATCGATACTATTAAAAGGTTTCAATCGACCTTCTGAAATTCTGTCCCTCGTGCGACGGAACATTATCGTATGTAGGTAGGTAGGTATAGGTAGGTAGGTAGGTAGGTAGGTAGCTAGGTATATATAGGTAGGTAGGTAGGTAGATTCTAGTCCAGAGAGAGCGATGTTTCCGATGTTTCCCATTTCAAATGGGAAACTCGGATACAAGCAACAGGCAACAGCTTTCTTTGATGTCATGCCGCCCGCAGTTTAGGAGTAGCAATTAAATTATCGCTAGTTGACGGGATACTCGTGTTGCCAACATGTTGCCAACATTTTGTATCCCGGTTTGTACCTACATTCGGATAGTGGCTGTTGCCGAGTATCCGTCGGCGAGTTGCAAGTCGGCGGGATACATGTTGACAACACCGGATTATCGTGTTGCCAACACCGGATTATCGTGTTGCCAACATATTTGTATCCCGGTATAGACTTACCTTATGGATGTACGGGGTTGGGCCGTACCGCCATCCGTTGTTAGCGTGATATTTGAGTTTTGCACATGGTGCGTTCGCTTTGTATTAAACGCTTACGTGCTGTGAGCATCATGGTGTCCTATATCCATACATGTATACATAACGAAGACAGAGCGCTGCACATAATGCGTATAAGGCCCTGTACATACGGAGCGACACGACATCAACACGACACCCGAGCAACATGTCGCCGACGTGCGTTTGTATTCAGACGAGGCGACACAGAACCAAATTGTCACTCTCTACCTAGCCAGTTTATGTCGCCCGGCGACTGTTGCCTGGCGAAAAATGTCGCTCGGCAACATGTCGCCCGGTTGTCGTATCGCTTCCATGTCGTGTCGCCTCGTGTGAAAATGCCTGCATTTCAATATATGGTGGCGACATTCGAGCGACATGTTGCTCGGGTGTCGTGTTGATGTCGTGCCGCTCCGTCTGTACAGGGCCTTACACGCATTATGTGCAGCGCTTATGTATACATGTATGGATAAAGGACACCATGATGCTCACAGCGCGTAAGCGTTTAATACAAAGCGAACGCACCATGTGCAAAACTCAAATATCACGCTAACAACGGATGGCGGTATGGTCGATAGTGTTATTCCTGCCGACAAGTCCGCTTTACGCTATAGTCAAAATACGTCAAAAGCGGACTTGTCGGCAGGATAACACTATCGGGCAGTATATCGGCATGTTGTACAACCGGCCCTAAGTGTCAAATACGAGGTTGACAGGGTTCGGGGCAGGGTGTTGTTCGTGGCGGGGCGTTAGCAGGGGGTTGGGGGCGGAGCCCCCCTCTCCCCCAAATTACAAACCAAAATATCATAAGTATTTTTTAAAGTAAAAAGAAATAAATAAATAAACAAAGAAAGAACTTTAACACATTCACTGCCGCTCTAATTTAGATACATTTTGCCCCATGCCAACTTCAAGTTAATAATTCTAACAATAACAAATAGTTATTTTCGTTATGAGGGCGTGAAGCGCCGTTTCTAACGCGAGTGTGAAGTTTGAGTTGAAGTGAAGGCAACCACACGAGTTAAAAACGGCGCGAACGCCCGAATGACGAATTATATTTTTTTTCACTAAGGGCTGGTTTTACCAACACGGTATAAACGCGGTATAGCGCTATACTGAGAATAACCAGCAATAAGCCTTATGGCTATTCTCAGTATAGCGCTATCCTGAGAATAACCAGCAATAAGCCCTATGGTTATTCTCAGTATAGCGCTATACCGCGTTTATACCTGTTGGTAAAACCGGCCCTAAGTGTCAAATACAAGGTTGACAGTGTTCGGGGCGGGGTGTTTAGAGCGGGTGGTTGGCGGGAGGGTTGACGGGGGGGTTGGGAGCGGAGCCCCCCCCCATATTACAAAAAAATATTTTTTAAAGTAAAAAGAAATAAATAAACAAACAAAGAACTTTAACACATTCACTGCCGCTCTAATTTAGATACATTTTGCCCCATGCCAACTTCAAATTAATAATTCTAACATTAACAAAATATATATAAATCGTTAAAATTCCGAACCACGTGCACGTTTACGTCAAAGTACCTTTACTCAAGTGCCAGCCTACACATACACATGTAACCGCAGTGCCCAGTTCAAGTCTAAATGGAATAGACGCTTATAAGCGACAGCGGCAGTGAATTGGTTAAGTTAGGTTAGGTTGGCTTTGCGTCAGCTGCGTAGAGTTCTGCTGCGAATGCGTGGCGTTGGACACACTGACTGCCAACTTCAAGTAATAATCGCAGTGATATCATCTCGAGTGTACCACTTTTATTTCACGCACTGCACAACCTTTCACACATTAGGGCGTGAAACGTCATTTCACATGCGTCGAGGACGCCCGTAAAACCGAGTATTTGGCACTGATTATGAGTGACACAAAAATATATAAAAATCGTCAAAATTCTGAACCACGTGCACGTTTACGTCAAAGTACCTTTACTCAAGTGCCAGCCTACACATACACATGTAACTGCAGTGCCCAGTTCACTAGTTAATAAAGAAGCCTGAATAGAATAGAACGCTTATGCGACAGCGGCACCCGCGCAACTCATATAAGCGTCAGCGGCAGTGAATGGGTTAAGTTAGGTTAGGTTCTGGCTTTGCGTCAGCTGTGTAGAGTTGTGCTGCGAATGCGTGGCGTTGGACACACTGGCTGTGCCAACTTCAAGTAATAATCGCAGTGATTTCTCGAGAGAGTGTGCGACTTTTATTTCACGCACTGTGAGGTTATTTCACGCACTGCGCAGGTTATTTCACGCACTGCGCAACCATTCACGAATTTGTGAGTGAAACGTGATTTCACATGTGTTGAGGATGCCCGCGAAACCGAGTATTTGGCACTGACAAGGAAACGTTTCGAGGCCGCCGCTTCCGATCTTGATGAAACTTCGTAAATTTAAAGTTTATCGAAAAATAAGAGACCCCTATTTTTTTATAGCGGCCCAATTTTGGTTTAAGGGGGTGAAATGGACCCCTGAATTTTCACCCCCTTCGAGCTATCTCCGAAACGAAGCGAGATAGATGAAAACTTTCAATGTACGTTTTGTTTGGTTTTTTTAGTATAATAAAATCCCCTAAACAGATTTTGAAAAAAAGCATTATTTTTCAAAAAAAAAATTTTTTTATCTAATTTTTCGAAATTTCGGTTTAGTCATGTGGACAAAAATTTAGGAAATTTTATTACAAATTCAACCATGTATGACATGATATATTTCCCTCCTACAGTTTTGCAAATTTCTAACTTTTATGTCTGATAATGAGCGGGCTACCAATGGCAGTGACGGGATAGGTCGGGGGTTATTACTTCTATGTATTTTAATGCCACTTTTCTTTTATTTAATAAAGTTCAACTTCTATGGCTCATAATTATGACAATAATGGTATTCCGTGAAAAAATGTTTCATACAAAGTTGTTTCTTACACCAAGCACACGTAATAACGGCAATATCGCCACATATGTGGCATCGTGGTTCCGAATCCTGTGCAAAACAAAATTCTACAGGATGTTCAAATTCAGGAGGTCTCCTGAATATATATCCACTCTTGAACCACGAATATTTAATAAAGTTAGTAAACCGTGGTGAAGAAAACTGATTATGAGTAAGAGATTGAAGTTTTAAAATATTATCTCTCGAATGAAGGTTAATATCGTAATTGAAAAGAGTTACAATATCTGAAAACCTCCTTACAAAATTCTTCCACATTCGAAAGCCGTATACGTCTAGCGGAATATTATCAAAATAAAATGGACAAAAATTGTTCAGAAATCTTATTAATAAATCCGACCGTTAATTTATTTATATTATTTTCTGTTTGTGTGTAAGTAACTAATAATTCACTCACAGGTTAGATAAAATTGTCTGAATTTTTATAGTTTTTTGTTGGAATCATTTTTTTCTTTACTTTTCTTCTTCGCGTACTGTTTCCTCCAGTACTCCTCACATTCTTGCAGCTCTCGTTCTACTTCGGCCATGGATGGTCCTGTTGTGCGGAATGTCAGATCCAGCGATTTCCCGGGAGACGGCAATGGTATGTGCCCATTTTTAAGATCCTCCACGATCTTCTCAAAAGTCGGTAACTCGTTTGAACCCATCACTTGAATGATAGACGCAGCCAATGAAACTGAAGCTCTTTGTTTCTCGGCCCTGTATATATACTCCTCGAAAATGCCGTAAACAACATTCCTGTTATTTGTAGGGTTGCCTTATATGGCCCCGGTGATGCGAAAGAGGGAGTTTAGTTCTTTGGACAAGCTTTATTATTAGTTGGCTCTGTGCCCATGTAAAAATATTTTCGTACGCGCTCTCGAGTTTCGTACGCGGACTCCGAGGATGATGGCCCCTTTTTGGGAAGTCGGACCTCCCACCCTCTCCAGTCTGTTTCGTTCTTGTGAGGCGACTTCATTATATATAAGGAAGCGAAAGAGAAAGCTTTTTAGTCTGAATATTCAGTTTCTATGGTGCACAGCAGTTCATATTATTATTATGGCAATTATAAATCCGATCAATGTGTTAACTTTATTGGTGGCTGTTTTCAGTGTACCAAATGGAAGAGAAACTCCAATGAATAGTGCAGAAGTGCAATTGAAAGATTTATTACAAAATATTATTATACGTAGCATGGAGGATTCATCATTTCGAGTCGAACATGAAAATAAATTGGAATTGGAAGATTCAATCGAGGATAGTGAAATGCACGCTGTTAATACTGACTGGCTGGAATCGGATGTCGAGGATGTTCCTCACGTAGAAACCTCTATACCTCCAGAACCATATCCCTGTACACCCGATGAAGAAGCGGTTAGCTTTGAATATAAACAAAGTGCCATAGATTACTGGAACAGTGGGAAGAAAAGACGTCGAACCGTAGCAGCAGTTCAACATCAGTTTAAAAAAGTGAAATCTGATAGACAATTACGAAGATGGGCTGCGCAAGTAGGACAGGGGGGTACTCAAAATGATAAATTAATACGCATAGCGAAATATACTTTTGATAAATTTGTAGAAGCTAGTAGATCGAAAATAATAGTACATGATGTAGACCTTAAACGATGGGCTTTACAAGCAAAAGAAGTAGAGAATCTTCCAACCTTCAAAGCAAGTCAAACATGGTTGAGGTCATTCAAGAAAGCATATAGAATTGTCTCTCGAAAGATCACAAAGTTTGTAACGAGAAAAAACGTTGAGGGTGAGGAAAGTTTGAAAGTACGAAGCCATGCCTTCGTAGAACAAGTGAAGCCACTCATTACACAATATGGACCACAAAATGTATTTAACTCTGATCAGAGTGGATTTAATTTAGAAATACATTCTGGCCGAACTTTAGCTACATCGGGGCAAAAAAAAATTGAAGCTGTGGTACAATCAATATCTTCTACAACCCACAGCTATACTATACAACCCACCATATCTGCTGATGGAAAACTACTGTCGCCTCTTTATGTGGTATTAAAAGAGGCTAGTGGGCAATTGGGAGAACGAGTGCAACAAACCGTGTTTAGGCCGTCAAATGTATACTTCATGGCTTCCAAATCTGGGAAACTTACAACCGATCTCATGAAAACATGGCTGCAAGAAGTTTACTTCCCTAACACTGGATCTACAAGCGTCTTACTGCTGGACTCTTGGAGTGGACAATGTGAGCGAAGTGTTCGAGAAGCTACACCAGAAGACAAGACAATAATATTAATGACGATTCCACAAGGCACCACCGGACTGATTCAACCGCTAGACGTATACGGATTTCGAATGTGGAAGAATTTTGTAAGGAGGTTTTCAGATATTGTAACTCTTTTCAATTACGATATTAACCTTAATTCGAGAGATAATATTTTAAAACTTCAATCTCTTACTCATAATCAGTTTTCTTCACCACGGTTTACTAACTTTATTAAATATTCGTGGTTCAAGAGTGGATATATATTCAGGAGACCTCCTGAATTTGAACATCCTGTAGAATTTTGTTTTGCACAGGACTCGGAACCACGATGCCACATATGTGGCGATATTGCCGTTATTACGTGTGCTTGGTGTAAGAAACAACTTTGTATGAAACATTTTTTCACGGAATACCATTATTGTCATAATTATGAGCCATAGAAGTTGAACTTTATTAAATAAAAGAAAAGTGGCATTAAAATACATAGAAGTAATAACCCCCGACCTATCCCGTCACTGCCATTGGTAGCCCGCTCATTATCAGACATAAAAGTTAGAAATTTGCAAAACTGTAGGAGGGAAATATATCATGTCATACATGGTTGAATTTGTAATAAAATTTCCTAAATTTTTGTCCACATGACTAAACCGAAATTTCGAAAAATTAGATAAAAAAATTTTTTTTTTTTGAAAAATAATGCTTTTTTTCAAAATCTGTTTAGGGGATTTTATTACACTAAAAAGACCAAACAAAACGTACATTGAAAGTTTTCATCTATCTCGCTTCGTTTCGGAGATAGCTCGAAGGGGGTGAAAATTCAGGGGTCCATTTCACCCCCTTAAACCAAAATTGGGCCGCTATAAAAAAATAGGGGTCTCTTATTTTTCGATAAACTTTAAATGTACGAAGTTTCATCAAGATCGGAAGCGGCGGCCTCGAAACGTTTCCTTGTGAGAGTGGGTACGGGTGATGGTACTATGTAGTGGTACGGGTGGTGAGGCAGCTACGCGGGACGAAGAAAGAAGAACGAGCTCGAAGAAAGAACTGTATTCGGCGTTTAACGCGCTCCTCTGGAGGGGGTACGGCACCGTAGGCCCACTGGAGGTGGAAATGGTTTGCGCATGCGAACCGCATTCCCTGTACTGTAGCGACGGGGTGCATTCAGCAGATCATTCCGCTCCGCAACAGTTGTGGAGCAGCTCAGTAAAAATCTGCCGAACGCGCATTCTACCGAGCGCTCCAAGTGAGCGCAAGTGGTAGCGGTCGCCATGTTTTGTAGCGAAGAAAAGTTGTGCTCCAGCGCTCCCGCTCACTTCCATCGAAAGAAGTTTTGGCGCATTTTATGAATGATGTCGAGCGGTGTGAACCGATGTGCCGAATTCCGTCTGTCGTGCGATGGAACATCTTATATTTTATGTATTATTACGAAAAAAATTACATTTTCTTGCCACCGGCAATGGAGTTAATACTGTTTAGCTCTGAGGTGCTGATATAAACAACACAATATTTTGTAACCGGAGATAACACCGGACAACAGTGATTTTGTTACTCGAACCAAATCAGGTGATTCTTATAGATTTATGTGCGCTAAAAACGAATCTAACTCTCAAATTTGCATACCACGTCAGGATTTTTAAATACTTGAATTTAAATATAAGAAAACGGGCGATTTTGGCCATATTTACGGGTCTATTACTAACTAAAAAATGTTTCTTTTCGAACTTTTTAATACATTAGTTTATTGTTTCTAAACGATTTTACAAAGCCAAATTTCAATCCCAAAGTACGATTTTTCAAAGCTAAAGTACGACAAGTCGATCGTTTAAATCAACTGCGCCACGCGCCTAAAGGCCTGAGCACACAGAACGCGGACTCACCGCGCGGCCTTACCGCGCGGTACGAACTCTATAACAATGGAAAGACCCTGTCACACAGACAGCACGGACTGGGCCGCTCGACTCCCGCGAACTTTGTAGCGAGTAATGTCGCATTATCATAGTCAAACAGAAGGCGGCCTGCCGCGGCGGACCAGTACAGCTCGCGGCAGACAGCGAACCACAGCGAACCGTTTGTAAAATTTTACAGAGTTCGCGCGCGGAAAGAGGCAAAATGAGTGGTGAAAGAGAATAAAATAATGAAAAATGTATTGATTTTGTGCGGGAGTGCAGTTTTCCGTATGACTTGCGTCATCCTGACTATACAGATGACTATGATTATTGATTTATGACTATTGTAAAAGCAGGAAATGATTCATTTTGATCTGTCCCATACCGTCGACCGATTTCGGAGCGACAAAGCACGCAAAAACTGTTGTCTCTCAATTGCATGTGTCCAGCGTTGACGAACGTTTTTTACATACCACGTTCGGGCTTCTGTCGGTAAATTTGAGATGCGTCAAAGGAGCTTCGAAATATAACGGTATTTATTACCGTGAGCACTGTAGGAAATGACTCATTCTGACCTGCCCCATACCGCCTGTCTCTACTACGACCGATTTCGGAGCGACAAACTGCACAGGTCGGTTGCGGGGGTATTATTGCACCATATGCATCATGCGTCTACCTGTCGTGCCGTACTCAGGTATCAAGGACGGTCAATTGACCCCTAACCCCTATCACCGCGAGGGGTTAGTTGTACCTGCAGGAAACAAACCAGAAATGCTGAGATGGGGTATCATCGATACAACTCCATTGCTCCATAACATTTAAATATTTAAATATATATTCAATTTTATTAAAAAATACCTTTCTAAATTTGTTTGGTTTTATTCTAATGGTGCCATGTTCTGGACGCCATGAACCATGAACGAAATTTTCTTTTCTTTTTTTGCTGACTGACGGGCGTTGTCTCACAAAATCGATGACTGACCATTTTGTTTATGTTTGATATAACATTTAATACCCTTACAAAAGTTTTGAAGCGTAGTAAACGAACTGCACAGTATTTATTTTTTGCACATACATTGCGGCCGACTGACTAGCTCCGTCCCCACATTTAACTGACTGACTGTCTTAACTTTTATTTATATGCAATATACAAGTTGTATATCGATTTTCAGCCTTAGTAAATTCATTTTATTACCTCGGCAGGAATGACAACTTCGCTGGCGTCTCTGAGACACCTGTTCTAAGTTTCGCTTGACATACACATTCGCAGTATGTTTGTCTACACAACCATTGTAATAAACTATAAAAAACTAGGCTTAGTAAATTCAGACTTTTTTTGGCTCTGGCTCTTGGACTATAACTGGACCGAGCGGTGGTTGTTAGGGTTTCCTAGTTTTCCGATAGACCATCGGTCGGAATTCGTCGCTACTTCTAATTATAAGTGGATTAAGTAGCCGACGGCTAGCGGTTCCGGGAAATTATACATTAATTATATTATAAGCCACAGCCCCTGCTTGGTCTTAACATTTTCATAACTTCAATTTTGAAAAGGAGAAACGATAAATTATAAATTTAACCCTTTCAGCCACGACTTTTTTTTTATCAGGTGAACAAATATTTGATTAGTGATTTTGGATCACTGGAAGTGCTATAACCCTTCACTTGAAAAATTGATCTTTAGCTAAATGTGACTAACGCACTTCAAATGGGATGCCATCAGTTGACTACATCATTTTTAAGTGGCAAAACGCAATCAATTCCGCATAAACGGAGTTAAGACTCTTATGTCGTCATGGGACTGTGAACTCATTAGCAGCCTGGGCCCCCTTTCTCGAACTCGCTCGCATCCTTGCGTGCACTTAGCCAAGAGACCAATCAGGATCAAGTATTCCGTTGTTGCGGGGGTCCTGATTGGTCTACTCGCTAAGAAACGTATACGTTTCTCCTGCGAGTGACTCGAGAAAGGGGCCCTGTACTACAACCCATTTGCACCATGCGCCTACCTGGCGTGCCGTACTCAGGTATCAAGGATGGTCTCTGCCGCGCGAACTCTGTAAAATTTTGCTGTCCGCCGCGAACTCTACTTGTCCGCCGCGGCAGGCCGCCTTCTGTTTGACTGGGATAATGCAACATTACTTGCTACAAATTTCGCGCGGTAAGGCCGCGCGGTTAGTCCGCGTTCTGTGTGCTCAGGCCTTTATCCTAGTCAAACAGAAGGCGGCATGCCGCGGCGGACCAGTACAGCTCGCGGCAGACAGCGAACCACAGCGAACCGTTTGTAAAATTTTACAGAGTTCGCGCGCGGAAAGAGGCAAAATGAGTGGTGAAAGAGAATAAAATAATGAAAAATGTATTGATTTTGTGCGGGAGTGCAGTTTTCCGTATGACTTGCGTCATCCTGACTATACAGATGACTATGATTATTGATTTATGACTATTGTAAAAGCAGGAAATGATTCATTTTGATCTGTCCCATACCGTCGACCGATTTCGGAGCGACAAAGCACGCAAAAACTGTTGTCTCTCAATTGCATGTGTCCAGCGTTGACGAACGTTTTTTACATGCCACGTTCGGGCTTCTGTCGGTAAATTTGAGATGCGTCAAAGGAGCTTCGAAATATAACGGTATTTATTACCGTGGGCACTGTAGGGAATGACTCATTCTGACCTGCCCCATACCGCCTGCCTCGCTGTTGCGACCGATTTCGGAGCGACAAACTACACAGGTCGGTTGCGGGGGTATTATTGTACCATATGCACCATGCGTCTACCTGTCGTGCCGTACTCAGGTATCAAGGACGGTCAATTGACCCCTAACCCCTATCACCGCGAAGGGTTAGTTGTACCTGCAGGAAACAAACTAGAAATGCTGAGATGGGGTATCATCGATACAACTCCATTGCTCCATAACATTTAAATATTTAAATATATGTTCAATTTTATTAAAAAATGCCTTTCTAAATTTGTTTGGTTTTATTCTAATGGTGCCATGTTCTGGACGCCATGAACCATGAACGAAATTTTCTTTTCTTTTTTTGCTGACTGACGGGCGCTGTCCCACAAAATCGATGACTGACCATTTTGTTTATGTTTGATATAACATTTAATACCCTCACAAAAATTTTGAAGTGCAGTAAACGAACTGCACAGTATTTATTTTTTGCACATACATTGCGGCCGACTGACTAGCTCCGTCCACACATTTAACTGACTGACTGCCTTAACTTTTATTTATATGCAATATACAAGTTGTATATCGATTTTCAGCCTTAGTAAATTCATTTTATTACCTCGGCAGGAATGACAACTTCGCTGGCGTCCCTGAGACACCTGTTCCAAGTTTCGCTTGACATACACATTCGCAGTATGTTTGTCTACACAACCATTGTAATAAACTATAAAAAACTAGGCTTAGTAAATTCAGACTTTTTTTGGCTCTGGCTCTTGGACTATAACTGGACCGTGCGGTGGTTGTTAGGGTTTCCTAGTTTTCCGATAGACCATCGGTCGGAATTCGTCGCTACTTCTAATTATAAGTGGATTAAGTAGCCGACGGCTAGCGGTTCCGGGAAATTATACATTAATTATATTATAAGCCACAGCCCCTGCTTGGTCTTAACATTTTCATAACTTCAATTTTGAAAAGGAGAAACGATAAATTATACATTTAACCCTTTCAGCCACGACTTTTTTTTTATCAGGTGAAAAAATATTTGATTAGTGATTTTGGATCACTGGAAGTGCTATAACCCTTCACCTGAAAAATTGATCTTTAGCTAAATGTGACTAACGCACTTCAAATGGGATGCCATCAGTTGACTACATCATTTTTAAGTGGCAAAACGCAATCAATTCCGCATAAACGGAGTTAAGATTCTTATGTCGTCACGGGACTGTGAACTCATTAGCAACCTGGGCCCCCTTTCTCGAACTCGCTCGTATCCTTGCGTGCACTTAGCCAATAGACCAATCAGGATCAAGTATTCCGTTGTTGCGGGAGTCCTGATTGGTCTACTTGCTAAGAAACGTATACGTTTCTCCTGCGAGTGACTCGAGAAAGGGGGCCCTGTACTACAACCCATTTGCACCATGCGCCTACCTGGCGTGCCGTACTCAGGTATCAAGGATGGTCTCTGCCGCGCGAACTCTGTAAAATTTTGCTGTCCGCTGCGAACTCTACTTGTCCGCCGCGGTAGGCCGCCTTCTGTTTGACTGGGATAATGCAACATTACTTGCTACAAATTTCGCGCGGTAAGGCCGCGCGGTGCGAACTCTATGACAATGGAAAAACCCTGTCACACAGACAGCACGGACTGGGCCGCCCGACTCCCGCGAACTTTGTAGCGAGTAATGTCGCATTATCCTAGTCAAACAGAAGGCGGCCTGCCGCGGCGGACCAGTAGAGTTCGCGGCGGACAGCAAAATTTTACAGAGTTCGCGCGGCAGAGACCATCCTTGATAACTGAGTACGGCACGCCAGGTAGGCGCATGGTGCAAATGGGTTGTAGTACAGGGCCCCCTTTCTCGAGTCACTCGCAGGAGAAACGTATACGTTTCTTAGCGAGTAGACCAATCAGGACCCCCGCAACAACGGAATACTTGATCCTGATTGGTCTATTGGCTAAGTGCACGCAAGGATACGAGCGAGTTCGAGAAAGGGGGCCCAGGCTGCTAATGAGTTCACAGTCCCGTGACGACATAAGAATCTTAACTCCGTTTATGCGGAATTGATTGCGTTTTGCCACTTAAAAATGATGTAGTCAACTGATGGCATCCCATTTGAAGTGCGTTAGTCACATTTAGCTAAAGATCAATTTTTCAGGTGAAGGGTTATAGCACTTCCAGTGATCCAAAATCACTAATCAAATATTTTTTCACCTGATAAAAAAAAAGTCGTGGCTGAAAGGGTTAAATGTATAATTTATCGTTTCTCCTTTTCAAAATTGAAGTTATGAAAATGTTAAGACCAAGCAGGGGCTGTGGCTTATAATATAATTAATGTATAATTTCCCGGAACCGCTAGCCGTCGGCTACTTAATCTACTTATAATTAGAAGTAGCGACGAATTCCGACCGATGGTCTATCGGAAAACTAGGAAACCCTAACAACCACCGCTCGGTCCAGTTATAGTCCAAGAGCCAGAGCCAAAAAAAGTCTGAATTTACTAAGCCTAGTTTTTTATAGTTTATTACAATGGTTGTGTAGACAAACATACTGCGAATGTGTATGTCAAGCGAAACTTAGAACAGGTGTCTCAGGGACGCCAGCGAAGTTGTCATTCCTGCCGAGGTAATACAATGAATTTACTAAGGCTGAAAATCGATATACAACTTGTATATTGCATATAAATAAAAGTTAAGGCAGTCAGTCAGTTAAATGTGGGGACGGAGCTAGTCAGTCGGCCGCAATGTATGTGCAAAAAATAAATACTGTGCAGTTCGTTTACTACACTTCAAAACTTTTGTGAGGGTATTAAATGTTATATCAAACATAAACAAAATGGTCAGTCATCGATTTTGTGGGACAACGCCCGTCAGTCAGCAAAAAAAGAAAAGAAAATTTCGTTCATGGTTCATGGCGTCCAGAACATGGCACCATTAGAATAAGACCAAACAAATTTAGAAAGGTATTTTTTAATAAAATTGAACATATATTTAAATATTTAAATGTTATGGAGCAATGGAGTTGTATCGATGATACCCCATCTCAGCATTTCTGGTTTGTTTCCTGCAGGTACAACTAACCCTTCGCGGTGATAGGGGTTAGGGGTCAATTGACCGTCCTTGATACCTGAGTACGGCACGACAGGTAGACGCATGGTGCATATGGTGCAATAATACCCCCGCAACCGACCTGTGCAGTTTGTCGCTCCGAAATCGGTCGTAGTAGAGGCAGGCGGTATGGGGCAGGTCAGAATGAGTCTTTTCCTACAGTGCCCACGGTAATAAATACCGTTATATTTCGAAGCTCCTTTGATGCATCTCAAATTTACCGACAGAAGCCCGAACGTGGCATGTAAAAAACGTTCGTCAACGCCGGACACATGCAATTGAGAGACAACAGTTTTTGCGTGCTTTGTCGCTCCGAAATCGGTCGACGGTATGGACGGCCGATGATCGGTCGACAGATCAAAATGAATCATTTCCTGCTTTTACAATAGTCATAAATCAATAATCATAGTCATCTGTATAGTCAGGATGACGCAAGTCATACGGAAAACTGCACTCCCGCACAAAATCAATACATTTTTCATTATTTTATTCTCTTTCACCACTCATTTTGCCTCTTTCCGCGCGCGAACTCTGTAAAATGGGCATGTTCACGATTTTTTTTTTTTTGCTTATTCGTTAATACTTTTTGTGCTTATTAATAAGATGTGTTTGTTTTTTTTTCTGAGCACTAATTTCTTTTTTTTTAGTGTTTAAAGTTTGACTTCGATTCAAACGAAATCCTTATTGACGTCACTAAAGCCACTGGCAAGAGCCCAAACCCGGGTTTGTGAATGGTGGAGAATCTGTTGCGCGACTCTGATTGGTCAGTTAAAATGGCGGTGAAAGTGCGACGCTTTAAAACGAATGCCTTTTTTAACATCTCAAAAATACTGGAAAAACATTATTTTAATGACCCATTTTTTACCTACATTACTTTAAGACCCTAATCTTCCGATTCATGTACGTTAAACAGCTGTACAAAAAGTTTTAAACATGCCCATTTTACAAACAGTTCGCTGCGGTTCGCTGTCTGCCGCGAGCTGCTGAATGCAACCACGGGCGCCGGGTCGCAAGCGAAGGGCCCCTCAACCGCGTGCTCAAATTTCAAGAGCCTGGCGGGAGGGCACAGAAACCCTCTGCCTCTCGGTCTCCTCGGACAAAGCGCAAACCCGCAATAAATTCGACTATTTTGCGGTGCACGTGCACTTGTTCGAGGATAACACCAGCCGGACAACAGGTTTTTCAATAATTTTTTACAAAAAACTGAGAGCATTCATTGCAATGAGTAACATTACATAATAATACTGACATTCAAATATATACACACCAATTTTTTTAGGAGTAAAAGAAACAAAATGGCGGCGCTACAGCTGATCAAACTTGACTCCTCGAAATTTGCGCCGTGGAACGCCCAGGTCCTTATAGTTAACTAAAATCAACGAACCAAATTTTTTTCATTAATATAAGTCATTCCGCTTTGCATGAACCTAAATCTAACAAAAAAAAAAGAAAAAAAGAAAAATTTGAGGGCAGAAAGAAAAAATTAACTAAACGTTTTTTTTTTGTTCTCAAATTTTCATTTTTTTCATTTTTTTTTGTTACATTTAGGTTTATGCAAAGCGGAATGATTTGTTTTAATGAACAAATTTGGTTCGTTGATTTTAGTTAACTACAAGGACCTGGGCGTTCCACGGCGCAAATTTGGAGGAGTCAAGTTTGATCAGCTATAGTGCCGCCATTTTGTCTTTTTCACTCCTAGACAAATTTGTGTGTATACATTTGAATGTCAATATTATTATGTAATTTTATTCATTACAATGAATGCTCTGTTTTTTTATAAAATTGTTGAAAACCCTGTTGTCTGGAGGAGTTTCCCCCCTTAATGGAGTCGGTATATAAAAATAGTAGATATATAAAAATACGCTCGTTTTTTCGACGGCAACGTTATGTCAAAATTTCAAAGCAATCGGTGAAGAACTTTCGGAGATTTAAGATTTCGGACAAACGAATATTTAAACTTTTATTTATTTACCCCCTTAAAGGAGTAGGTATATAATTAGTAAGTATATGAAAACACGCTCGTATTCGACTGCAACCTTGTGTTAAAATTTCAAAGCAATCGGTAAAAAACTTTCGGGGATTAAGATTTCGGACAAACGAGCTGTTACATTTTTATTTATAAAGATTTCATAATAAAATATAATTAATTTTCATAATTACAGAGTATATTAATTTGCATAATTACGTATCGGAAAAAAGCTTTACACGAATGGATATTAAAAATACTAATATTGTTTTAAATAATAACCAAGAAATATTCCTTTTGTATAAATAAGTGTTTTTTGTTTTAAAGAATAACGTTAAAAGAAGTGTAACAGTGGAATCAAATTAGTGTTGTAACACTTATTGTCACAAAAACAGATTCTCTGTAAAAAAAAAGGTTCATTCAGTGCCAACAAAATGTATACGTAAAATACTCTCCAAAAAAGATTAGAAATCAATTAAGATCGCCATGTTCAAGATTTAAATATAAAAAATAAAAGGCATCATTTGAAAGGAAAATTATTGTAAATCAAAAGTTACTAAAAAAATTCGACGACATAAAATTAAAAAAAAAATTTCATAAAAAAGAATGCCGCGTTTAAGCCGCTTAAGTTTTCATATTTTTTCCACTATATACTGATGATATCATTTAAGTGTATGAATTTATTTAAAATCATAAGTGCATAAACATCGAATATAATTTTCTGTCTGAATTTTTTACTTTGAAGGAAAAAAACGCTGCGCGTTTCTTTTTACGAAAACTTTTTATAAATTTTTTGTCGTCGAATTTTTAAGTAACTTGATTTACAATAATTTTCCTTTCAAATGATGCCTTTTATTTTTCATATATGAATCTTGAACATGGCGATTTTAATTGATTTTTAATCTTTTTTGGAGTTACGTATCAATTTTGTTGGCACTGAATGAACATGCCGCCTTTTCTTTACAGAGAATCTGTTTTTGTGACAAGATATTGCACTCCTTTTTGGAATTTATTCATGAGGAGAATATGTACATGTAGGAGAATAGCTTTTTATTACCACAAAATTAAACTCTCACATTTTATACCGATACGGGTCAATTAATTATAACCACGTTACTTTTGATTTATTCTCGTGATATTTTTAAATGATTTTATAATTAATGTTTCGATAATATTCGTATTTTCCCCAGAACAATTCGTTCGTGAAAGGATTTCCATAAATAACTGCCGTATGTCCGCGGGCAAACCGATCAAAGTCAGCCCTATGGCCGATACCTTGAAATTTGACTTCGGCAGTCGGTAAGGTATAAATAATCCGATAGTCGATAATATAGAGTCATGTCATTTCCTTCTTTTTTTAAGCTATTTTGACAGCTTGATACGTTTACTGTCACCATATGAAACGAGCAATTGAACATATATAATCGGCATGAAACCATAATATATGTTATTGCATGGAAATAATTGCAGTAATGGAAATGCTCGCTATAATTTTCTGAATTCAAGGAAAAAGAAAAAATATTTTTAAAGTAATTAGGAAAGGAGATACAGGCATTTGAAGGCATACATATATATTCTCCCACATACATTTGATGGCGTATGCGTGTGGTCGCATTTGTGTACGCATTTCCGATTATCGCCGAACAGACGATGAAAGCCGGAATATATCTCACACATTCAATGGCGCGTGTGTGTGTTTGATCGCATCTATGTATACACATTTCCGATCATGGCCGACTATCGCCGAAGATTGCCGGAATTTTTGTGACATTTTGACATATAGATATCGGCCGAGAAATCTAAAATTCTCGAGTTTTAGGCGAGAGGGACGTGGCTTCGTGTTGTGTGTGTGTTAAGGATGAATCTCTGTCAATATGTAACTTATAAAATTTATTCTGGTCTCTATCAAGAGAGAATAATCAATTTATATACCGTAACTAAGCAAAGTTTTGGTTATAACCATATACTTATTGAGAAAATTCGATGTAAAAATTGAGGGGTGAAGGGGGCAGACATTTTTCCTGTAAAGATACACGGGTGCTGCGACGTTGAACAAACATGCCGCGAGACACTGCCGTGTCTCTTGATCGATATGTAGTAATATTTATTTATCTCGATTCTAATGTTTTTCATTACAATAATTGTGTTACATTTGACCTCACCCTCTTTTCCGTTTATCCTCTGGATTAATACAATTGAAGAGTCCAGGGGAAAACCCCCGCCATCGACTTAAAGCTGATTTTGAGGAAAATGAGTTTTAAAGCTGTCGATGAGAGGGTTCTTCCGCAGTACAGCTAATACCGCATGTCCGAGCCCAAACCGCTCAAGCACCGATACCCATGGCCGATAACTTGAAATTTCTCTTCGGCAGTGTTTGCCGACGGTTGAAAATTTGATAGTTAGAGATGGCTTCAGAAGAGTGCGCTGTGTGTACTGCGTGAGAGCGAAAAGTGTCAAATGTCTGATTTCCCGATAGCTGTCAATTCGAGAGATCGAAGTGTTTCGTCTATTATTCAATACTTCGATCTCTCGAATTAACAGCTATCGAGAAATCAGACGTTTTACACTTTTCGCTCTCACGCAGTACACACAGCGCACTCTTCTCAAGCCATCTCCAACGATCAAATTTTCAACCGTCGGCAAACACTGCCGAAAACAAATTTCAAGTTATTGGCCATAGGTATCGGCGCTTGAGCGGTTTGGGCTTGGACATGCGGTATTCAACTATGCCTAACGATGAGGTGACAGGGTTATTCTCCAAATCCGATTGCATCATCGGATTCTATGCCTCAAAATCCTTTAGAAACCACTTCGAGCCTGTTTCACCCCAAAATGTCGATGGCGGGTTTTTTCCCCTGGACTCTTCAATTGCAATAACGTCTAGGAATGGGTGTTTCATTTTTTCAAACATAAGTGGTTAATGTTACAAACTCCCCTTTCTAACCAGTCAATAGTCTAATATATCACATAATAAGATTTGTAAACTGGTCATGTGCGGTAAGTTACATAATATGTACATTACATTTATTTGAAATTGAAGAGGAATATTTATTTGTAAAAATTCGTTACAAGTGTACTCATTCTCCTCTACTTGATACAGTCCAGTTTTTAAACTTGCCGCGACAGTCACAACGCCATTTAGCCGGCCTGCGATTCAATTGGATGTTGTCTACTTGCCATTGTGGTTGCATCAGTTCAGATCAGATTTTTAAATTTTATATCAAAAAGTAAATTTTATTGGTTCTGTTCGAGTGGGCATATATCATAGGCATTATTGAAGGTATGTAAATTATTTTTACTGCATATTTAACTATTATTAGCCGGCTTTTTGCATCTAATAGAAATATATTATCTCTATTCTAAACACACAAAAATCGCTTTAGAATCATAAATCTACACTTGGGGCAAATTGATACGTCTCCACCGGGGTATATTGATATAATGTATCAACATGCAGACGTAGAGTGCTTATGTTTGATGTGTATGCAGCCATATTCAGTATCCAAAGGGGATGATTGGATCCAATGCACAAAATGTAATAGCTGGGCACACGTCGCATGCAGCAGCAAGGATATTTTTTATGTCTGAGTTAATTGCGAATCTGATGGCGATATTGACTCAGATTAACTGTTTTTTAAATACATTTTTCTGTGTAAGAATACTAGAATAAATGTTTCGTTTTTCTGTATAGACTTTTGCTTTTTCCCTTCTTATATAATTCATTTTGGTAGCTATATCAAAATGCTCCTAGCACGTATCAAGTTGCCCCCCACTAGAGCAACTTGATACATTTTGCATTGATCAAATTTATAAGAGTTGCTTAGAAAATATTAATATTAACTATTAGTATGTATGGGGCATTCCATGTCCACTTTTAGTAGTAGAAACTTTTGGGTCTCCGATTTAGTTGTTGATTTTTTTTCAAGTATCTTTAATTATTATAAAAACTGGCCTAAATTTGAAGAACGATTCCATAAGTCGTTCGGCTGTGTTATTAATTTTTATATTTCTCATTTTTTTCGGCTTAAATTAATACAATATGAAAAAAATCACCCTAATGAAAAATGTGTATTTTTTGGTGAAGATTTCGAAACGAATTTTAATTTTTTTTATATTGCGTTTTTCCTAGAAAATGGAAGCAAAAAATGCTGTATCTCAAAACCGACAATTTTTATTTTCATGATTTGTTTACATTAAATTTCTACATAAGCGTTCTATTCCATTCAGGCTTCTTTATCAAATAGTGAACTCGGCACTGCAATTACATGTGTATGTGTAGGCTGGCACTTGAGTAAAGGTACTTTGACGGAAACGTGCACGTGGTTCGGAATTTTGACGATTTAGATATATTTTTTGTTATTGTTAGAATTATTAACTAGAAGTTGGGATGGGGCAAAATGTATCTAAATTAGAGCGGTAGTGAATGTGTTAAGATTGTAAAATAAAATTTTGCAATAAAAACGTAAATTTAACTCTCTCAAATAACTGAAAAATTAATTACAAAATTTTTATGGGAGGCCCCACTTTCTAAGTGCTCTCAAAATTACCGTAAAAGATGTAGAAATTTAGTGTAAAAAAATCATGAAAATTAAGAATGTCGGTTGTGAGATACATTTTTTGTTTCCATTTTCAATGAAAAACGCAATATAAAAAAAATAAAAATTTGTTTCGAAATCTTCACCAAAAAATATCCATTTTTCATTAGGGTGATTTTTTTTATATTGTATTAATTTAAGCCGTAAATCGCGATGAAAGAAAAAAAAATGAGAAATATAAAAATTAATAACAGCTTAAGGACTTATGGAATCGTTCTGCAAATTTGGGCCAGTTTTTATATTGATTAAAGATACTTGAAAAAAAAATCAACAACTAAATCAGAGACTCAAAAGTTTCTACTACTAAAAGTTGACATGGAATGCCCCGTATACATATAGACGGAGGCTAGTGACATTTTTCAGTGATTATTTAGTTAAGGCCTATTTTTTGAGAGAATGTTGTAGGGGGGGCCTGTCTAAGTGCCATCTGTGAGGATTAACTTTGATAGCGGTATGGGAGGCTGGAGGAACGCTCCCAACTTGAAAAAAATAGTGCACAAAATTATTATTTAGTTAAGGCTGAAATTTTGTTTATTATTCATCTGGTAGTCCACAATTATGAATATAAATTGGCGGATCGATTGGCCGGCATTAAAAGGGTGGCGGATCATCCTAAATACGTCGTGTGAATAATAAAATTTTTATTATTTAGTTAAGCCTCAATTTTTAATATGTTATTGAGGCAACTGTTTCAAGTGGAAATTTAAATTGGCGGAACGAAATATTGGCATTAACTACCTGGCGGAACGGTTTAAACATCCATTGTGCGCGCGCCTCGATTTCGTGTTGTTTTCCGCAGAATTTTTTGTATTAGGAATGCTTCTAATATAGATAATGATTTTGTTTATTTTCTGGAATCTTTTAGTAATAATAGTAATTTAGTTTCCCTGGAGTTAATATTTTAGCGCTCATTCAATATTGATGAGCTTCAATATATCAATCAAGCATCAGTCTTATGTTAGGACACTCAACATTTTATTTGTGATGTCAGATGTTTTAACAATTTTAAAAACGGATGAATGATAATTTTTTTTTAGAATACCCTTTTGGAATTTGACCGACGATATAGTGCTTTATACAAATATAACGAGGTGCGTGAAGTGAAAGAATATTTTTAACAGAAATTTTTTTAAAGCGAACTAATTTCTTAGAGTATTTATCGACTTATAAATATATGGTAGGGGTACTTCGTATAAAGACAATATTAACACCGTCAGTTGTTCGATCATCTAATCATCTTCTGTGTCCGGCCAGTCAGAATCGTCACCTTCGTCAACTGAATTCAGATCACTAGATGCTCGGGAGCCTACGTCTATAAATTTAAACAAATTGATTAGAAAAATGTAATATTTTTTGTTTATATTTACTGTTAAATCTGCATACCTGATTCAATGTCACTGTTGCAATCATTGTCGCTTTTATTGGAATTTTTAACAAGTATATCTCCAAGAAATTCAGGCAATTGATCTCCTTGAAACCAGACGAATTCATACTTGCCGTCGTTGATGCACCAGCCATGGTTTTCTGGAGATTTGTCCGTTGGTTGTTGCAAATTTGCATTTAGCCAGATACTGGCAATGTACGAGCTCCGCAGTAGTTGCTGTTGCACTTCAGTTGAGCATGGTGGCAAGTTTGATGCGTCGCAATTGCGGATGTTTCTTGCAAATGAGTACGTAGAGTGTCTGCAACTTTATAAGCTTCGTTAAAGAGTACCAAATGAGCTTCATTAACGGTGTCTGCGTTTTTGACACCATACATCCGGCAGATAAATTCTTGCAAAACAGGAAACACTGTTGAAGTGTCAACATCATCTCTGCCACGTCTTCAAATGCCTTTTGATAATTATAGAACGCCTTCAATAACTGATATGGTTTATTTTTTCCTTTACGGAAAAATGAAGGGTTGTAATCACACCCTGTAAGGGCGTGGAAGCCAGGCAGAGCTCTTGAGAATGTTGAGAAGGTTGAGCTCTTGAGAATGTGAACAGTGACATTGAATCAGGTATGCAGATTTAACAGTAAATATAAACAAAAAATATTACATTTTTCTAATCAATTTGTTTAAATTTATAGACGTAGGCTCCCGAGCATCTAGTGATCTGCATTCAGTTGACGAAGGTGACGATTCTGACTGGCCGGACACAGAAGATGATTAGATGATCGAACAACTGACGGTATTAAAATTGTCTTTATACGAAGTACCTACCATATATTTGTAAATCGATAACTACTCTAAGAAATTAGTTCGCTTTAAAAAAATTTCTGTTAAAAATATTCTTTCACTTCACGCACCTCGTTATATTTGTATAAAGCACTATATCGTCGGTCATATGCCAAAAGGGTATTCTAAAAAAAAATTATATCATTCATCCGTTTTAAAAATTGTTAAAACATCTGACATCACAAATAAAATGTTGTGTATCCTAACATAAGACTGATGTTTGATTGATATATTGAAGCTCATCAATATTGAATGAGCGCTAAAATATTAACTCCAGGGAAACTGAATTACTATTATTACTAAAAAGATTCCAGAAAATAAACAAAATCATTATCTATATTAGAAGCATTCCTAATACAAAAAATTCTGCGGAAAACAACACGAAATCGAGGCGCGCGCACAATGGATGTTTAAACCGTTCCGCCAGGTAGTTAATGCCAATATTTCGTTCCGCCAATTTAAATTTCCACTTGAAACAATTGCCTCAATAACCTATTAAAAATTGAGGCTTAACTAAATAATAAAAATTTTATTGTTCACACGACGTATTTAGGATGATCCGCCACCCTTTTAATGCCGGCCAATGGATCCGCCAATTTATATTCATAATTGTGGACTACCAGATGAATAATAAACAAAATTTCAGCCTTAACTAAATAATAATTTTGTGCACTATTTTTTACAAGTTGGGGGCGTTTCGCCAGCCTCCCATACCGCTATCAAGGTTAATCCTCGCGGATGGCACTTAGACGTATGCCCCCCACAACATTTTCTCAAAAAATAGGCCTTAACTAAATAATCACTGAAAAATGTCACTATCTCTTAGTCTAATACTAATAGATAAAATACATTGCCTTCCGAACATCGCCTATTTTATTTTATAACTATAAAAACAAAATTGATAAAATTAAATAACAGAAAATTGTATCAACTAGCCCCGGTCTCCCCTATCTAATAAATAATTTAAAGACTAAATTCTACAATTGAGGTTCACTAAGAAATATTGTTATTTTAATTTAATAAGTATCAAGTATTTGTACTTACAATTATAAGAAGTTATTTGCAAGAAATAAATATAATTTTTATCACTGAATATTAGTTTCATTGTTACATACCCACTATTATATTGCATGACCGTAAAAGAGATATAAACGCAGTCGAATCGTTATCATACATTTTGTTCAGTTATTCGACACGATCGTTAGCGGCACTTTCTTTAATATGATTTTTTAATACAATGTTTTATATTTAAACGCAATGCTATCATATTGACTTAATTGTTATCCAAAAATAGTAAGCATTTATCAATATTATTTTCATGCCATACACAGTTGGTAATACAGAAATAAATATTAATAGATATCCGCATCCAGTAAAGCTGAGTTCTACTACGTTCACGCCTTATCATTTGTGTACAGTCAGGCGAAGCAATGAGTGTTCCGGTATATATAAAAATGGTCCATCTTCGCGGTTACTTTTACGTATTTCCTTCTTCAATTACACTAACTAAACTTATAGTCCAAGAGCCAGAGCCAAAAAAGGTCTCTGAATTTAATAAGCCCAGTTGTTTTATAGTTTATTACAGTGGTTGTGTAAACAAACATACTGCGGTCAGTCAAGCGAAAGCTGGGGCATATGTCTCAGGGACGCTATCAAAGTTGTCGTTCCTGCCGGGGTAATAATTTGAATTTAATAAGGTTGAAAATCGGTATACAACTTGTATATTGCATATAAATAAAGGTTACGAAGTCAGTCAGCTGAATGTGGGGGCGGAGCTGGTCAGTCAGCAAAAAAAGAAATGTAAATTTCGCGCGCGCTCGGCGTTGCAGGCGATTTCAAATCAGAGTATAGGAAAGAGCGCAGGTATACTCGTAGGGGGGGTAAGAGACAATAGCTCGGGGTCTGTTCCGTCGCACCGAGCGTACATAGGTCGTAAATATCACGGACAATTCGTTAACAGCCATCTCCCGCAGTGCCCGCTTTGACCGGTACCGTCATAAAAGTGATCCGAGCTGGCTAAAGGAGAGGAGTGTCCGATGCCGCCGATGAACAATTGGGGAATTTTGATACTTAGTTTTTCCATTTCGCCAGCGTCATCGACATCCTTCCTCTGGCCGATCAGGGTGCGTCGCGTCGCGTCACGTTAGCCCACGCTATCCCTTCCATTGGGCTACGATGCGAATATATAAATCGGGGCTAAAAGCGTGTCCTTCAATGTACTATCAACCATCAAGTGTCACTCAATTCGTGTTGTATTGAACAATGGTTAAACCGTAGTGAGTGACGCATGTGTTTCGTTTCAAAATGAACAAAATTTGTGTATTCTGCCTCAAGAAGTATCAGCTATTAATATCATTTACAGAGAAGACTTTAACAAATTGTAAAGCAATTTTACGAATTCGTGCAAAATATAATTTAACGTATGACAATATATATTTGCCGTCGAATCCAGGACAAATTGAGTGCTACCATGTAGTTTGCTACAGAAAGTTTACGGCTTTAAGTAAAAAGTATAGACAAGAGTTAAGGTAAGATACAATTCAATATAAACATTTTGTGCATGCTCAAAATAGTTTATTTCGTACTTATTATCGATATGACTTGAACACCTATTGAAGTAAGAAGTTGCGTTGTTGACGTTTAAGCGAAATCGACGAATTTGATAATTCGGAGGCAGAATTTGATAATGAATGAGTTATTAAAATATTATTTGTAATATCTATTCTCTGTACATATATAATACATTTTCAATATTATTATATTATAATTAATTAATAGCCTATTGAATCTAGTTCGTTAAATAATAATTTATATATTCGTATCGTAGCCCAATGGAGGGGATAGCGTAGGCTAACGTGACGCGACGCGCCCTGATCGGCCAGAGGAGGGATGTCGATGACGCTGGCGAAATGGAAAAACTAGGTATCAAAATTCCCCAATTGTTCATCGGCGGCATCGGACACTCCTCTCCTTTAGCCGGCTCGGATCACTTTTATGACGGTACCGGTCAAAGCGGGCACTGCGGGAGATGGCTGTTAATGAATTGTCCGTGATATTTACGACCTATGTACGCTCGGTGCGACGGAACAGACCCCGAGCTATTGTCTCTAACCCCCCCTACGAGTATACCTGCGCTCTTTCCTATACTCTGATTTGAAATCGACTGCAACGCCGAGCGCGCGCGAAATTTACATTTCTTTTTTTGCTGACTGACCAGCTCCGCCCCCACATTCAGCTGACTGACTTCGTAACCTTTATTTATATGCAATATACAAGTTGTATACCGATTTTCAACCTTATTAAATTCAAATTATTACCCCGGCAGGAACGACAACTTTGATAGCGTCCCTGAGACATATGCCCCAGCTTTCGCTTGACTGACCGCAGTATGTTTGTCTACACAACCACTGTAATAAACTATGAAAAAACTGGGCTTATTAAATTCAGAGACCTTTTTTGGCTCTGGCTCTCCGACTATTATAATTAAGTAGTCCACTTGTAAACATGTTATTAAAGAAAAGAAATCTTATGCATTAAAAATAGTATGCGTAAACAGATAACTTCACATGCAATTTCACACACAAATTTTTGAAATACTTTTTCAATTCAAATTTATACGTAAAAATCACAGGTATATGTATATACACCTATCTTAAAATATGTTACAAGAAATCAGGAAGAAAATGTTGAACTGTTCGTTACAGTATTATGAAATAATATTGCATATTTAATACAAATACTGCAATGAATAGAAAATCAACCTTTGATCTAACGAAAATATAAAATTTACGGCTGTGTACGGATGAAACCGGTAATCTTGCACAGTAGAAAATATTATTCCACTCATTGTCAGTTCATAAGTCTGAATGGTAGGATTATTAAAATTGCAGCATTAAATATGAAATGTTTAGAATGTAATATAATTATACTTCGATTTTTTATTTGAAATATTAGAATTTAATAGACCTTAGATTTTCCTTTAATTCTTTTACTTTGATTAAAAATAAATAAAAGTGTTAAGTTTTGCATTAATCCTTATATTTTTTTTCACAATCCATGTTAACTTTTGTTAAAATGATAGTTGCAAAATAGACAAAATTGTATGCAAAATTAAGTCCAGTTACCCTGGCAATTCAAATTAATTGTTTACAAAAATGCTTTTAATTAATATAACACTCATTGTCAGTTTTGAAATAGATATGCGAAATATGTTCGAATAGCTTTTTATATTTTAGTCGTATGTCTTATATCGAGTAGATATGGATATAATACTTGCAATATATATTTTAATTGAAAAAAATTATTTCTTTTCTATAGCAGCAAAAGTGTACATAAATACGTACTTATACAGAAAAAAACAGAGCCTCGTGATATGGGATGAGCAGCTAAATGTCACAGCTTGGAAAACGTTAACGCGGATATACTCGAAAGGCGCAGTAATTGACTCCGCTATCCACCTATTTTATCGATGCACCTCGCCGCGTGGGAGGCAGATTTGGCGCGGGCCAAGTCCGTCACGACTTTCGATGTTTTCGAGCGGCTGGGAACGAATATTTCAAGACGTTCAAAGTGCCGAGTCTTTAGAGGTACTGAATAGAGTTCGGAAGCAGCAAACAAGCAGACATAAGACGTAATTGTGTATACAGCCGCAGCTCACCTCTCCCTTTCCTTTCTATTCCACAGAATACTGCAGTGGGGTACCTGTCTACCCCCACCATACTCCTCAGCTGCTCAGGCACGCATGATACTCCCACACGTACTCCAACTCGTTGCGTGGGTAGAAGGTGGCATCGATAGAAGCCCGGCAAATTGCGTAATGTTACTTTATCAATGAACCCAGTCGAATTTATTATTCGGGCGAATAAACGCGAGAATAAAACATTATTCTCTAAAATTAAGTAGTGAGATATTATCCAAAGATGGGGTAAAATATAAAAAATTTGTAGCAAATGAGACTCATATATTATTTATAGTGCCGGAACCTTAATTTGGTTACTAATATAAGATTGAAATATCTATTACACATACAGTATGTCCCGTGGATAACGCAAGTATTTGAATTTCCCTGACATTTGACTTTGGTAGTGCTTGGAACAGGTATGTAGTTAGATTTGGCTTCAGAAGAGTGCGCTGCGTTCTTACGAGCCGTGTTTCCGAAACCTGTATGATTATTTCTCATCACTTCTACACATTATTTACCATTATTTACAAATTCAGTTAATTTCGAGGTTAGACGCTTCGATCTCCAGAATTGACAGTTCCCGGGAAATCAGACGTTTTACAATTTTACGCTCTCGAAACACGGCTCGTAAGAACGCAGCGCACTCTTCTGAAGCCAAATCTAACTACAGCACTGTTCCAAGCACTACCAAAGTCAAATGTCAGGGAAATTCAAATACTCTTGCGTTATCCACGGGACATACTGTAGATAGTATCAGAAGCAATTGATCAAATAATTATTTTTGCATACTGTTAATCATTCTTTCATTTATTTTTAAATCTAATAGTTCATCTTTAAATAAAATAAAATAATTTTCAATCATTGGTAGAATAAGAATTTTGTCACTTTTATTTTCAATAAGAATCATTTTACCAATAAACAAAATTCTAAAGAATAATTGCGTTCACGGAGAATGAGAAAGAAATATATTTTAGTCACACTCAGTGCCAAATACTCGGTTTTACGGGCGTCCTCGACGCATGTGAAATGACGTTTCACGCTCTAATGTGTGAAAGATTGCGCAGTGCGTGAAATAACCTGCGCAGTGCGTGAAATAAAAGTGGCACACTCGAGATGATATCACTGCGATTATTACTTGAAGTTGGCAGTCAGTGTGTCCAACGCCACGCATTCGCAGCACAACTCTACGCAGCTGACGCAAAACCAACCTAACCTAACTTAACCCATTCACTGCCACTGTCGCAGATGAGTTGCGCGGGTGCCGCTGTCACTTATAAGCGTTCTATTCCATTTAGACTTGAACTGGGCACTGCGGTTACATGTGTATGTGTAGGCTGGCACTTGAGTAAAGGTACTTTGACGTAAACGTGCACGTGGTTCGGAATTTTAACGATTTTTATATATTTTGTTAATGTTAGAATTATTAACTTGAAGTTGGCATGGAGCAAAATGTATCTAAATTAAAGCGGCAGTGAATGTGTTAAAGTTCTTTGTTTGTTTATTTATTTATTTTTACTTTAAAAAATACTTTTTTGTAATATGGGGGGGGGGCTCCGCCCCCAACCCCGCCGCCAACCACCCGCTCCGAACACCCCGCCCCGAACACCGTCAACCTCGTATTTGACACTTAGTGACAAAAAATTGAATTCGTCATTCGGGCGTTCGCTCCGTTTTTAATTCGTGTAATTGCCGCACGAACTTCACACTCGTTAGAAACGGCTCTTCACGCCCTCATAACGAAAATAACTATTTTCAAATTATATTGAAAAAGAGTTAAGGAGGATAAAGAACATGCTTTGTAAAATGTACATACTACATTTATACGAATACTTTTCTGAGTACTTTTTTGTAACATTGTGAGTCCAGTATCTCATGACCTTTTTTTTTAAGGAGGGGGGATGCTTTTTACGCACGCACTGGATGTGGCAAGTACCCGGGCAGTGTGGGACTCGAAGACATCCCGCCGCGCAGTATGATTCCTGCAAGTGCAATGCGGGAGCCCCCCTACCCACTAAACCTAAATAGTAAGGGATCCCTCATAAGAAAAAAAAATGAGTACCACTCCTCTGAAACTTTGTGAGTAGCTTCACTTTGCCGACTCTGCCAGCTTTTTTATCTGCGAAAAGTCTGGTTTCCGCCGGGGTTTCGAGATATTAATTAACAAACATGTCAAAATTATGAATATTGTCGGACAGGACATACCCGGCATAAAACTTGTCGGACAATGTTACCATCAAATTTTATAAATAATTATCTATCTTTAGCGAAAAAATGAGATCGTTGGTAATTAGTTAATAAATTTTAGAAATTTCACATGTTCAGTGTGTCGGACTGGACATACCTTGCAGAAAACTTGTCGGACAATGTTACCGTTTGATTTCATAAATATTTATCTTGCTTCGAGCATAGAATCAACTTGTCGGTCATCAATAATCAAAATTCATAAATTTCACATAATTATTTATTAATATCTCGAAACCCCGGCGGCAACCAGATTTTTCGCAGATAAAAACGTGGCAGACTCGGCCAAATGAAGCTACTCACAAAGTTTCAGAGGAGTGGTAATCATTTTTTTTTCTTATGAGGGATCCCTTACTAAAACCTCCGTCCTCATCACCTAGATGACGAGAGCTCCTGGAAACGGCCGACGTGAGCCGGACTGCAGGAGTCAGTATCTCATGACCTGGCGCAATAATCCCTCATCGAAGGTAACCAATTAAATATGGTCGAATTACCCTGAAAGGAAGACATTTTTTTATTAAGTTTTAGCTGTGGGGATGGAGTTATATAATTGAGAAAGAACCATATATAAACAAAAATGTAACTGTTCGTTTGTACAAAATCTAAGATCTCCGAAAGTTCTGCACCGATTGCTTTGAAATTTTGACACAACTTTGCAGTCGAATACGAGCGTGTTTTTATATACCTACTATTTATATATCTACTCCCTTATAGGGGGTAAATAAATAAAAATATAACTGTTCGTTTGTACAAAATCTAAGATCTCCGAAAGTTCTGCACCTTACTGAATTACTTTGAAATTTTGACACAACGTTGCATTCGAATACGCACGTTTTTATATACCTACTATTTATATACCTACCTACTCCCTTAAGGGGGCAAATAAATAAAAATGAACATGTTCATTGGCCAAAATCTTAAATCTCCGAAAGTTCTTTACCGATTGCTTTGAAATTTTGACACAATGTTGCATTCGAATACGTGCATTTTTATATACCTATTACTTATATACCTACTCCCTTAAGGGGGTAAATAAATAAAAACGTAAATGTTCGTTTGTCCAAAATCTTAAATCTTTGAAAGTTCTCCATCTATTGCTTTGAAATTTTGACACAACGTTGCATTCGAATACGCGCTTTTTTATCTACCTCCTAGTTATATACATACTCCCTTAAGGGGGTAAATAAATAAAAATGTATCTTAAATCTCCAAAAGTTCTTCACCGATTGTTTTGAAAGCTTTTCCCGATGATCTCGAGAATTGCTTGATTTGGTGAAATATAAATACCTATCAGTAAAATCGTTTGACCATTATCCAAAACACATCAAGCAGCACACATTTCATCAATTTCTGCTACATGTAATGCTAAATTTTCGCTTTGTCGTATTTCCCGATCGGGCATCTATTGGAATTCGTCACTGCTCCCCGTTACAAAGCCGACTTAGAATTCGAAATATAGCGGTATCTATTAGCGTGGGCACTGTAGGAAATGACTCATTCTGACCTGTCCGGTAATTAACCTTCCGGGAAAGGTGCAGGACTGCGAACGCATTCGCAACCCACATTCGCCGAAACATACCGGCCGCCTCGCCGTTGCGACCGATGTAGATTAGATCTAGATTAGCGCGTTACTTAGTTTGCGATGATAGTCAGCGGTAAAACATCTCGTAGAAGTCCCCTTGCGATGGAGCACATATTAATACGAACTTAAGTCACTTAATACATTTTGTAAATGTCATGATGTAAACATTAACGTAACCTAAACATCTCTGTAGAGCAAAGGCAATATAACATTTCGGAGTGACAAAGCACGCAAATACTCCTGACTCTTAACC
Organism: Xiphydria camelus; assembly: GCA_963678675.1. Taxonomy (NCBI): domain Eukaryota; kingdom Metazoa; phylum Arthropoda; class Insecta; order Hymenoptera; family Xiphydriidae; genus Xiphydria; species Xiphydria camelus. The sequence continues at coordinate 9,618,712 of OY783194.1, forward strand.
CTTAATTTGGCAGTGTATCTCATAAGATACATTGTTTTTTCTTAACTCAAAACATACTAAAAATCCTTAACCTCATATATTTTCTAGTCTAGGATACTTAAATAGCTTAATAAATATACGCACAAAAAGCTCGTTGCTCCATTTAGTGTTAATCACGGTAACTACATGTCAGTGAACAAACATGGACGCTAGTTGCAGCCGGTGGTGCACGCCACAGGTAAGTTTTGGTACTGCACGCCATAGGTAAGTTTTGGATATTTAACATGTGAATTAAACAATTGATTCATGAACTTTGTAGTTTTACTTCAAACTAAGCAATCTATCTAATAATATACAATATATTGTCAAATAATTTTCTTGCAACTAATAAATTTATTCCTATACATACAATTAATAAATTTATTCCTATCGGTTTAAATTTTAATTTTTTATCATAAATGTGTTTAGTAAGTCCCAATTGATTAAAAAAAAAACATAATTATCCCACTAAAAAATGTTTTATTAAGGATTCTCGAGCGTTATACTAAAAATAGTGAGAAATGCTTGAAAATGATTGCATTCGGTAGATTGAAGTAAAAAAAAATTCAGTTAAATTTTCAAGTCTTTTAGGAAGCTCGTTGCAAAGATTTTTTAATAACAAAATAACATATGTTCTTATGGGTTATACCGTATGTATCGACCCAAACGAAACAAGTTTAGATACCGACACGGCCAATACTTTACCGATGGTCAAGAATTTTATAGTTAGAGTTGGCTTGAGAAGAGTGCGCTGTGTGTGCTGCGTGAGAGCGAAAAGTGTCAAACGTCTGGTTTCCCGATAGCTGTCAATAGGGACCGTGCATGACGATTGCTACGCCACCTGATGGCAATAATTAGAATTTTTGGAGAAAATTTTACAAGTGTTCATATGGGAGAAATTTTTAATTATTGAAATATTAATTATTTGGAAAAATAATTAATATCAGTATGCGTACATCGTATCACGTATGTTGCATTAAAAATTGTCGAAGTGCCGGGAATCATGAAAAACCGTCTAGTGCTAGCGAAAATGCCCCAGTGCTAGCGTTCATCGGGCATGGAAGCGTGATAAACGAATGTCATAAGCCTTTGGGACTGTGGTCTGAGCTACAATCTTTGAGGTTATGGTTACTTTGTGTGTTTCGGGATTATTTATCTCTTCAACATTGAATACATGACCTGAGTGAAACAGTTTTTCACCTTTATCTTTATTTTGGCCTTCAGAGTGGGGGTATTTTGTGTTGGCAAAAATCCGTGCTTTATTATACCTATCTAACATTTTTAACTTTTCTTATCCTATGTTCCCCATGTTAAAAAGTATCCCTTAACTTCTTATAATCGCCAGATGTAGTGCAAGCATCGGCGCTACAACTCCCTCTATAGTTTTTGCACGGTCCCCATTCGGAAAATCGAAGTATTGAATAAGAGACGAAATACTTCGATCTCCCGAATTAACAGCTATCGGGAAATCAGATGTTTGACACTTTTCGCTCTCACGCAGCACACACAGCGCACTCTTCTCAAGCCAACTCTAACTATAAAATTCTTGACCGTCGGTAAAGTATTGGCCATGTCGGTATCTAAACTTGTTTCGTTTGGGTCGATACATACGGTAGCTAACAAACCGCGATATTTCTGAGAAAAATAGTGAAAAAATTCTGAAATTTTTTAAACAGCAAATTTAATGAACTAAAATCATCTATACCAATTTTCACGTTCATTAAGAAGCCTGTTATTTTTTTATTAATTGTTCTTTATAAATTTAACCTGTGATAAGTCAATGTGGCAACGTTGCATGACGTCAGAACATGACCAGATGTTTTGGGCTCCATTTTTGAACTCACAGATACACGCAAATATTACTGTACGTCAAACATTGTTGCCATATCGCACGAAGAACATACTTTAGAGTGTTACTGTACTTCAATGGACTAACTTTAGCAGGGAAAAAGCCCCTGTACCGCTCGAGAAACTTAACATCTGCCAAATTAAGGGTTAACCCTGCGTTAGTATGGTGAAACAATGTAATGTGAAAATTGCATTTAGTTGGGGTATGACATACCCCACCTTACCAACGGAGGGTTAATTGCGCAGGTCGGCTGCGCAGTACATGAGAGAGAGAGTAGCAACCGTGCTACGCACGGTCGAGAGCGCTGGAATGGGGAAGTGACGCTATTCCGTCCCATCTCGCGCGACTTCCAACTCACCTCGAGTGATTTCACTGCCCTCAGGAAAGAAATTTTACTTCAATATATTGTATACCCACAAGCATTGTGAAATTAAACATATTAGAAACGTACGCTTTCTCTTTTCTTTCTTTTCCATTTAACCAAACAGCTCCGTCGCGAGGGGACTTCTATATATCGTTTCTTACCGTTCATTATCATCGTGTGATATAAGTAATGCGCTAATCTAGAGTTAATCTCGCCATCGGTCGCAATGGCGAGGTGGGTGGTATATTTTGGCGAACGTAGATTGCGAATGCGCTCACAGTTCCGCATCTTTCCCGGAAGGTTAATTACTAGTGCAGTCAAACTATATTTCGCATAGGAAGTTGGGCAGAAGGGCCAACAGCTGGAGGTCCCAATATTAACATATCAAAATATATCATCTGGCAATTCTCAGGAAAATTTATAATTAATTAAAAACTATCGAAGTTTAGGCCTTAAGCCAATCATTCATTTTTCCAATATTATTTACTCAATCAAAAAAATGAAGCTACCAATCTGTAGCGGGGAAAATTTACTATAAAATTGATGCGAGAACCTACGTGACAAAATGCACGGTTAATTTATAATAATTTTTGAAGTAATTTCCGAGCATGTTTCGCCAAGCAATCAGCGTGATACGCGCCATGCGCAACTTTTAAAGCCTGTGCAGCAAGCTCCCACAGCGTGAAAATACATTTATTTCACACTTATTATTTTTATTTGTTTATTGCTGATGTTGCATCGTGATGCCCATTGCGAAAGGCGAGTCACCCGTAATATAAAATATTTCACAGAAATCTCCTGTTTCAGTACTTGGAAATAATTTAATAATTTAAATTATATATAATTTAAATTTTAAATAATTTAAATATAATTTAAATAATTTTTTTACATCACATTATTTGAAAAATTCATGCAAAAATTGTGCAATGTTTATAAGCAATTGTTATATTTTTGTAACTTTGTATTTTCGCCGTTAAGTATATTGTAAATAAAAAAACATACATGGCGAAACACATGCTCGGAAATTACTTCAAAAAATTATTATAAATTAACCGTGCATTTTGTCATGTAGGTTCTCGCATCAATTTTATAGTAAATTTTCCCCGCTACAAATTGGTAGCTTCGTTTTTTTGATTGAGTAAATAATATTGGAAAAATGAATGATTAAATTGGCTTAGGGCCAAAACTTCGACAGTTTTTAATTAGTTATACATTTTCCTGAGAATTGCCAGATGATACATTTTGATATGTAAATATTGGGACCTCCAGCTGTCGATTGGTGTAATTTTCATGCCCTTCTGCCCAACTTCCTGCACACCATATATCCAATGTCTAGACTGACTGCACTATTGGGAACGTGCAACACCCGTACAGTGACACCTGGTGGCAGTAGTCGGCGAAAAATGTTGCACTTTTATACAGTACCGAATGATAAGAATATAGAAATCCTCGGCAAAACCAATTAGTGAACAATAATATGAATGTTTTTTAGCAGGTGTATTTTATAACCATTATTTATATGTATAGAATTGCAATAAACAGTAAGTATAACATTTAGGGCCGATTTATTCACCTTTAGACACGTTGACTGCCATATAGGTACAGAGTGAGACATACCGTAATGTACTTTAACTCGGCAGCGGTAGTGGCTGGCATAACTTCAAGCCTTCACCACTAGTTGCGCACGATCGTTTGCCGTATCCCCTCCAAGCAGTTGCACGGTCCCAATACCGGGCGGGTCGGAATGAGCCTTTTCCCACAGCACCCACTCTAATAGATACCGTTATACTTCGAATAGTGAATCAGCTTTGTAAGGAGGAAAAGTGATGAATCCCAATAGAAGACCGATCGGGAAAACCTGACACCTGACTCATGCAGGTACAAAGGATCGAACCATCATTCAAGGTAAGCTGACCTATCTTAATGGTCAGTGACGAGCAACCGCTACTCATAGATACCCGTTAGGTACGAGACTCAGGAATTACCCAGGGTCAAGCATTGAATTTATTGGAGAACGACCGATACTGGAATGTATACTGGAGTTAATGACGCGTGCCACACGCCACATCCAAATCAAATCCGTGCATTGTTTGCAATCATATTAACCGCCTGCTTTCCTTCATCTCCTACAGTTATAGGAGAAATATAAATCGCACACATGGCTGAAGATATTTTCCGTCGAATACGCAAGGAAAATTCAAATATGAACATGGATTTTACAGCAGAAATTTACAACAAAGCGTTGATAATGGTTGAAGATTTGTGCTTAGAAATCGCGAACAAAGTTCTCAATCAATTGGGAATGTCATCACCGAATCGATCTGCTGCTGCTTCGTTCAACGTAGAATTGCGTCGTGAACAAAATTACAGCACGGATGGTCTTTTGTCGTATGTGGAATCAAATATTCCTAAGCTAATTCTTGAGCAAAAAGGCATTTACGATAAAATAATGCAAACCGTCAATAACGGGGTTGGAGAAATCTTCTTCTTAGATGCGCCAGGAAGAACTGATAAAACGTTCCCAATTAAATTGATTCTGGCAAAAATTCGATTCCAAAGTGACATAGCATAGCTCTTGCATAGTCCGGAATAGCTGCGACATTGCTACAAAGTGGAAGAACTGCTCATTCCGCTTTGAAATTGCCATCAAACGTGCAATTCATTGAAACTTCCACGCGCAACATTTCCAAAGCATCCAGCATGGGAAAAGTATTGCAGAAACGCAAACTTATTGTTTAGGATGAATGCACAATGGCGCACAAAAAATCACTCGAGGCTCCTGATCGATCATTGCAAGATTTACGTGGAAACATCAGACCATTTGGAAATGCATTAATATTGCTTGCAAAAGATTTTAGGCAAACATTACCTCGATCGACACCAGCGGACGAAATAAATGCTTGCCTGAAATACTCTACTTTGTGGCGACACGTAAAGACGTTAAAATTAACTACAAATATGTGTGTCCAGCTGCAAAACGATCGATCAGCTGAAATATTCTCACATCAATTCCTGGAAATTGAGAATGAAAAGATGCCGGTTGATCTGACCTCAGGACGAATTTCATTGCCTCATAATTCCTGCAATTTAGTGACATCAAAAGAAGAATTGGTTGAAAAAATATTTCCCAATATTCAAACCAATTATAAGAATCACGATTGGCTGAGTGAACGAGCTATTCTTGCGGCCAAGAACAAAGACGTCTACGCACTTGACAATATTATTCAGTTTAACATTCAAAGCGAGGCAGTCACATACAAGTCCATCGACACTGTTGTAAAAGCAGATGAAGCGGTTAATTATCCAACAGAATTTTTGAATTCAGTAGGTCTGCCAGGAATGCCACCGCATGTACTGCAATTGAAAATCGGCGTACCAATTATCATGTTGCGAAATATCAACCTGCCAAAGCTTTGCAACGGCACGCGGCTTGTAGTAAAAAAATTAATGATGAACGTCGTAGAAGCAACAATCTTGACAGGGCCTTTCAAAGGTGAAGATATTCTCATTCTTCGCATTGCTATGATTCAAACGGATGTGCTATTTCAATTTAAGTGATTGCAATTCCAAATTCGATTGGCGTTTGCAATCACCATCAACAAAATTCAGGGCCAATCTTTAGAATTGTGCGGTTTAGATCTAGACACCCCGATTGCTTCTCACATGGACAATTATATTTTGCGTGTTCTAGAGTCGTTAAACCAGACAATCTTTACATCTGCGCACACAATGGAACAACAAAAAATATTATATACCCACAAACATTGTTAAATTAAACATATTAGAAACGTACGCTTTCTCTTTTCTTTCTTTTCCATTTAATCAGACTGATTGTGAGCCACAGCAACGCGTGGCAGGGTACAGCTAATATATTAATAAGTTCCCAAAGTACGAAACATGGTCATTCAGAAGCTTATGAAAGACCATGTTTCGTTTAAAAAATTGAACTTACGAGGTTTTCAAAGTAAGGTATCGATATATAAAGAAACGTATGTATACAGTTGGAAATTTTGTTTTAAATTTAATACGTTTTACATGTCCCAAGTGGTCTACACAGAATTTTGTGATAATTAAATAAAAATCTTCTGTGTTAAACAATAACAAGAATTATTTAAAATATTTAATAAGTTGGACGATTTTTCTGTGTTAAAGCAACATTTGTTGCTTTATGTCAACATTTGATTTATGTCATTTTAACTGATTGCTCTGTATCTTTTGACTTAATGAAATATTCAAAACGAATATACTTAAATATCAATTTGCGGGTGTATAGTAAAAAGGTCGTAAGTCAGTTTTTTGCGAAAATGAGTTTGTCATAAAGGGTATTATAAAAAAGTGTTTTATTAGTTCAACTGTATAAATATTTAATTAAAAGAACTAAAATGGCTCATTATCCTCCATAACAGTTGTACAAAAGGACCACGCACAGAGTAAATGGAAATCGGCAATCGGTCAAATTGTCTGAAAATGAAATATGTTATAGTTTATGGTGTGCTGAATAAAAGTTCTCATGGGTCCAAGACCCAATAATGGCCAGTTTCGGCACTAAACGGAACTGAATGTCAGCGAATTTGATAGCGTACACATGCAGCGGCCACAGCCTCTGAGCGTAATTATTTGAAGCCGTTATCATTTGAAGTCCTTGAAAATCAAGAAAAATACAAGATAAGGCGACATTGCATCAATTATGTAATAAAAAACTATATTTTATGATTTTCGAGGGACCTCGTATAATGTGCTTCGCCACGTGGTCGGATACGGCTTAAATTATTTTCGCACATCTTCCCGAAGTCGCGACCGATTTATGAAATGCGACATAGAAACCTCTTATCTTGTATTTTTATTGATTTTCAAAGACTTCAAATGATAACGGCTTCAAATAATTACGCTCAGAGGCTGTAGCCGCTGCGTGTGTAGGTACGCTATCAAATTCGCTGACATTCAGTGCCATTTAGTGCCGAAACTGGCCATTATTGGGTCTTGGACCTATGAGAACTTTTATTCAGCACACCATAAACTATAACATATTTCATTTTCAGACAATTTGACCGATTGCCGATTTCCATTTACTCTGTGCGTGGTCCTTTATAGTTCCACCTTAGCCCACATTCAAACTTTAACCGCAAAGGACTTCGCACAAACCTTATGGGAATTTGGTCCCAGTGGATTTGGTGGGCTTCACATATGTTGTAGATCTTGACGTTCTGATCAAAAGTTATCATTACCGCAACAATGAAAAATGGACAGTTTTTGAATTTTGAGACCTTAAAGTTCATACTTTTTGCTTTCCGTCATACGATCAATTGGATCGAAATAATCATGTAAAATCAGGTTCTATGTGAATTTTGCTAAAAATCACGTATTTTGTAGTTGGTGATCTAACGATTCAGGTATCATTCGGTCAGACAAAAAATAAGCAGTTTGGAGGGGGGGGGGGGGGGGGGACTTTAAAGTTGCCACTTTTTCCTCGAAACCATACCCTCTTTTTCAGCCAATTCAAGCACACATTCAAGATCATGTGCGATCTTGTGAGCACATGTTTGCCTCCATATACTTATGCGCAAGTGTGCGCGTGCGCATAGATATTTATTTTTTAATGTCTGATTTTCTAATTTTTTCCGTGTATCTGCATTGTTTTAGCGCACAAATCTTATGGATACTGGTTCAGTACTGAAATCCTCGCGTACTTGACATATATTGTAGTTTATGACCTCCTGATCAGAAGTTACCATTGCCATAGACTCAAAAAATGTACCAGAGCTAGGAGACTTTTAAGTAGTACACCTTTTACTTGCGACCGTACGCTCTGTTGTATCAAACTAGTTATATAGTTCTTAAATCCTGGTGAATATGTCTCACCTGCACGAATATTGCAGGTCATGATCAGCTTTTCAAATGTCACTGTTCCGGCAAACGATAGTCGGAATTCTAAATATCGATCCTTAATAATTAGCATCACCGCGATATATATACCTCGTTAGTGTCCATTACACTTCAACTTCTCTACTGCATGCCGTTTTAGATGCTGGTCATAGACCACCACAACACAATCCCAATGAAGTTATAGAAATGCTGAATAACGAATAGAAAGCTTTTATCAAAATGTAACCACACTAGAGATATGCCCCAGTAACCATACAGACAATCTTACTCTAATTCAGATATGTCCACGTCGTTTATTCTGGGTAACGCAAAGAGCGGGTAACATTGTAAACATATGTACATTCGCATACATATGATAAATACATACACAAATGCACACACATGTGTGGATGTGTAGAGGCAAGAATATGTTCATACGATTCGAAACATGTTGCATACATACCGGAGATTGATTGAGTAGAACGTAAGATCGCAAGTAAAAAAACGACAACTTTAAAGTCTCCGATTTTCGAACCTGTTTCATTTTTGAGTTTGCATTCATGGTGACATTTGAACAGCTGATGAGACAGCAGGTGCAGGTGCAGGTATTCGTGCAGGTGAGACATATTCACGAGGATTTACGAGCGATAAGACTAGTTTAATACAGTAGAGCTTACGGTCGCAAGTAAAAGGTGTACTACTTAAAAGTCTCCTCCTAGCTCTAGCACATTTTTTGAGTCTGGCAATGGTAACTTTTAAACAGGAGGTCATAAACTACAATATATGTGAAGTGTGCGAGGATTTCAGTTTCCATAAGATTTGTGCGCTAAAACAATGCAGATACACGGAAAAAATTAGAAAATCAGACATTAAAAAATAAATATCTATACGCACGCACACACTCGCGCATAAGTATATGGAGGCAAACACGTGCTCACAAGATTGCACATGATCTTGAATGCGTGCTTGAATTGGCTGAAAAAAGAGCGTATGGTTTCGAGTAAAAAGCGGCAACTTTAAAGTCCCCCCCCCCCCCCCTCCAGAATTGCATATTTTTTGTCTGACCGGGTGATAGCTGAATCGTTAGCTCACCAACTACAAAATACGTGATTTTTAGCAAAATTCACAGAAAACCTGACTTTACATGATTATTTCGATCCAATAGATTGTATGACGGAAAGTAAAAAGTATGAACTTTTAGGTCTCAAAACTCAAAAACTGTCCATTTTTCGTTATTGCGGCAATGATAACTTTTGATCAGAACGTCAAGATCTACAACATATGTGAAGCCCAGCCAAATCCACCGGGACCAAATTCCCATAAGGTTTGTGCGGGGTCCTTTTTGGAAACTAACTATTTTGACTTGTAACCTTTTACCCATGCACCCGCGAATTTATATGTGTTTTTTTGGTGTGACGTGTAGTTTCCGTTGACGTTTAACTGAAACTTTTCGTATTTTCGACAAAAATGATGGTTCATATTTTTAGAAACAACACATTTCTTTAATCAAATTAACGCTCGGGTAGCATAATCTCACAAACAACACATGGTCTTGTAGTTTCTTACTTTTTACATAAGTTACATTAAAAATGTACTGAAATGAATCAGTATATATGTGAATCGTATTAAAATAACACACGAAAATATGTTAAGTTTAATACAACAATTTTTAAAAGCATACTTTTTCACAAGAGAACACAACATTTTCATCTGTGTAGAGACTGCAGTTTTATTTTGATTAACGCAGGTCTAGTCTACGTTAATCAAATAGTAAAACAAATTAGCACCAGCTCCTATTTGTTTTATACAATATATATTTTAAACTAGGATATACTGAATTAAGATTTTACCATTTTACCCCCTTCCGTCATGCTTGACGGTAAAAATCACACCAAACAACTTATGTGATAATTAGAACATTTTCGACATTTCGAAGCAATCCGTTCTCTGGAATCAGAAAAATTTGCATTATCGAGAGACATGTGATAAATTGATACACCTCTGATAAATTATTCTAAAAAAATTTCTAAAATTTTCATTGAACTTCATTATCTATCATCTGATAGTCTTTGATAGCAAAATAATTAAGATTATGTAATGATTGATGAAAGAGATGTAGATAGCGATTGAGTATAGAAAAGTCAAGATACTTTTATTTCTGAGCATTTTGTAAAATATGGTCGGTAAGCAAATACAGATAGTAAGCTATGCATATTATATATTAATTAGCTACGGAACAATATTAGTATTGCATATATAACATCATTGAAATTAACAGAATTCGTAACATGTAATCATTGTATAAAACAAATAGATAGGACTACGATGCACAATAATACAGAACGAATTTAGTCTGAATCTTTTGAAGTGATAGATATAATAGAGAAGTATAATATATATATTCTTTATATAGTCTCTTTTTGTCTAGTTTTACTTAAGCTTTTTAAGAGCATATTTTCGAGCTAAAGATATTATCAACTGTATTACTATTAATGAAAAACTTAGTTATTATCGACTCAATAATACTCAATAGTATCTTCAATAATATTATTAGATACAGATATTAATAAAGCAAACCACTGGTGCAATCGTTTTACGCAATTTCACAAAGCACCAAGTTACGACTGTAATTTTGAAAAGAATGAGTAATAAACTGAGTACACCATTTGCGATTTTCAATTAGTTCATAATGAGATTCGTCAGTCAGCAGAATTGACGTGAGTCAATGAGCGTAACTGCATAACAGGACGAGGTCATCTACCTGTTGCAACAAAAAATTTTGCAATATCTTCCAACGAATAGTCGATGACTTCATAATTTATGGAATGTTATTATCTGTGCAGTATGATACTTTGAAAATATTCCTCAGCACCCAATTTCACCACCAAACTTTATAAATAAAATACTCTTAGGATTTACTCTTAGAGTATACGCTCACAGGCGTATATGTACTATAAGAAACCATTATATGCTCGGTAATAATACATCCCTTCTACGAAATATAGCAACTATTGTTAATAATTTTACCACTAAGAGCATTTTTGTAAATTACTTATATGGTATTTGTATTAAACTTTCATTTATTATCAGTTATAATGATTAATAGGTATAAGTACTGAACAAAACGATTTATGTGTTATATGGTGAAACGATCAAATTCTGTGATTAGAATATATTAAGAAAACGTATATGAATATGTCATACTTGTGATCAAGAAACATATCATTAGCTGTTAATTTTGACGCATTTAACGTTTTAGAAATATTAAATCTTCCATCGTTTCTAAAAATATACTCTTATTTCTCAAATTTTCTATGTATTATGAGCTTTAACGAAGTCTCACGTTAAGGACTTAGAAATAATAGAGGCTCAATTTCTCAGGATCCGGGATATTTCGAATTAAAAAACTATTTTAATATATAACTTTAGAACTGCAATTTCAGTTAAGCTTATGTAAGCTCAACTTTATATATATATATATATATATATATATATACGAATATTTTCGAAGATACGAATTCACTTTTTTTGTAAAGAGTGATAAGTTATGAATGCAATAGTGTGCCTTCGGTGTAAAAAAACTCCGCCAAATACTATTGCGTTCATAACTTATCACTCTTTACAAAAAAAGTGAATTCGTATCTTCGAACCAAAAAAAATTAACGGAATCAATTATTTCTACAAAATACAAAAAACGACATCACTAAATACTAGAACTTAAAATAAAATAATAATTTTGAATCGAAATACTTTAAAAGCTTAATATAAATGAAAAATTAAACAAGGAAATATTTGGCGAGCCCGGATAAGTAACTTGTTCGTTCTTGAAGTAATTGAAAAATATATACAGGATTACTATACAAAAGAACCATCGGGTTTTAAAAATATATATTTCAGAAAATATATTATAGATATAATAGTAAATGACATGTCCATAGAAAGGGAAAATATTCAAGTTCTTGAGCATATCATTACAATTAACCCCCGAATTTACTCCCGAAACTATTTTTTTGTTTGAAAAAGTATATTGTTTTCAGTAAAAATAGGTTCATTTGAGTATAATAAACACCATTTTATAAGTCTAATTTTTTATCCTGGCAATAGTTTGCTAGATATTAGCCGTCCTTTATAAAGAACAGTGGCATTATTAGTGCCTACGATGGAAGAAGAAAATTAAAAATTTGATATGAAATTATGTTAAAAATTTTTATAAAAAGTAATTAATTTCAAATATAGTTATCTATTATATAATAATTATAAGTTACTTAGTATGATATTCGAGGAAACAATATTTCGGATGCAACCCAACGTCACACTTATTGCATCGGAATTGAATTTTCTTGCGACATAAATGGCACCTAATTTGACAGTCCTGATAGACAATAAGATGATCAAGTCTGTCATATCTAGAAAACTCTATCGTGAGCATTAGGTCGCACAGGTCCTCGTCTGGTTGTTTTTTGTGGGTTTCTAGAATATTTGTTGCAAGAGATCTGCGAAACATAAATTGGTCCATCTTTCTTCCATACGAGCGATGAAGTTGTCAGGAATTTTGTATGGCTATATCCTATCCTATGGATTCGCACCTTGACGCAGTTCTGGAACGCTTTCAGGGACAATTTCATACAAGTTGATGAATTAAAGTCAATCTATGAATGAGTCTTGGGAGTAACCGGAACGGGTAGGTTGGCTTGCGTGTTTTGAGGACCTAGGGAGCCGGACCATAGGTACAACCATATTGGAGGGGTCCTTAGCGAGAAACCAGACGAAGACGAATCCCCTGATAGAGGGCAGCAGCTCTTTCAGTAGTCATGTTAGCAGAGATCAAGGAGATCGGTATGGTAGCATGACACCCCCTCTTAACTGCGATGTGGAAGGCAAAGGGAAACCACCACATTATAATTCCCAGGAATATACCATTCCAAATCTTTAACAAATATGATGGCGTCCTCCGGAGTAAAATATTCCGGAGGTAAAATAGTCCCCCAATCGGATCTCCGGGTGGGGACTACCCCGGGGGATGTCACAAAAACTAAGTGCAATAAAGGGAGGTGCAATAGGCGAAGTGCAATTAGGGAGAACTCAAAGTGCAATTGGGGAAAAACCAAGTCAGGACGGGGAAAACCCGGCATTCTACGGGTCGGAGCATGGAATGTTAGGAGTCTTAGGCAGGCGGGGAAATTAGAAAATCTCAAAGTAGAAATGAATAGATTAGAGTTAGATATAGTAGGAATAAGCGAAATGCGATGGCCAAAGGAAGGAGATTTTTGGAGCGGGGACTACAGAATTATCTATAAGGGATCAGAGACGGGTAACGCAGGAGTAGGATTCGTGATGAACAGGAAGTTAGGACAAAGAGTAGAAAGCTACTTACAGGTCAGCGATAGGATTGTTATGGTAAAAATTAGGTCGAAACCAACAAACACAACAATAATTCAGGTATACATGCCCACTTCGAGCCACGATGACGAGGAAATAGAACAGGTATATAATGACATAGAAGAGACAATAGAATACGTGAAAGGAGACGAAAACTTAATAATAACGGGCGACTGGAATGCGGTAGTAGGGGAAAGGAAGGAAGAACAAATAACAGGAAATTATAGCTTGGGAATTAGGAACGAAAGAGGTTCAAGATTAGTCGAATTCTGCGATAAACATCAATTAGTGATTTCCAATACCTTATTCGAGCACCATAAAAGAAGAGTGTATACCTGGAAAATGCCGGGGGACAATGGTAGATATCAAATAGATTATATATTAGTCAAACAAAGGTTCAGAAACCAGGTAAAAGACAGTAGGAGCTACCCAGGTGCAGATATAGACAGCGATCATAATTTAGTAATGATGAAATGTCAGTTAAAATTTAAAAGACTTAAGAAAAAAAATAACGCCCGCAAAAAGTGGGATATCAGTAAACTCAAGAACGATAAAGTAGAAAAAGAATTCCAGAGTAAAGTTGAAAAACATTTAAATCGTAAGGGGGGGATGTAGCCAATAATAGCAAAGCGAACACAGAAGAAAATTGGAATCATATTAAAACGAGTTTAGAAAATGCAGCAGAAGAAGTACTAGGTATCAAAGAAAATGAGAGTAGAAATCCGTGGATAACGAGAGAAATTTTAGAGTTGATAGAGGAGAGACGAAAGTATAAGTCTAGGGTAGATGAAAACGGACAGAGAAAATACAAATCCCTGAAATGGGAGATAATTAGAAAATCTAGGAGAGCTAAGGAAGAATGGATAGAAGAAAGATGCGAAGAAGTTGAAAAGAAAATTAAATTAGGTAGAACCGATGCAGCTTTCAGACTAATAAAAAGAAATTTTCAAGAATACAAACCGAAAAGTAGAAATATTAGAAATGAAAACGGAAACATGTTGTTAGAAAACGCAGAAAAGGCCGATAGATGGAAAGAATATTTAGAAAAACTATACAATGGAGAAGAACTAAGTAACATATTGGAAGAAGAAAATAGCGTAGATGAAAACGAACTCGGGGATCCTATTATTAAGTCGGAATTTGAGATAGCACTTAAGGAATTGAAAAACAATAAAGCACCCGGGATAGATGGAATACAGGCAGAAATTTTAAAGTTTGCAGGGGAAGAAGCGATAAGTAGGCTATTTAAACTCGTGAGTCATATGTACGAAACAGGAAAAATGCCAAAAGATTTCAAGAAAAGTATAATAGTTACCCTTCCAAAAAAAGTAGGCGCGGATAGATGCGAAAATTTTCGTACAATCAGCTTGATACCGCACGCATCAAAAATCTTAACAAAAATTATACAAAGGAGAATGGAACGGAGAGCCGAGGAAGTATTAGCAGAAGACCAGTTCGGATTTAGAAGGAACAGAGGAACGAGGGAAGCGATAATAGCGCTAAGACTAATTGCAGAGAAAACATTAGAAAAAGACGAAACACTATATATAGGATTCATAGACCTAGAGAAAGCATTCGACAATGTTCAGTGGCAAGAAATGTTCGAAATACTGAAAAGAGTAGGAATAAAGTACAGAGAAAGAAGAATCATACATAATTTATATGAAAACCAAGTAGCAGTGATAGGAGTAGAAGAAGAAGTGAGAGAAGCGAAAATTAGAAAAGGAGTACGACAAGGATGCACACTGTCGCCTCTAATCTTTAACTTATACATAGAGGAAGCGATGAACGAATTAAAAGAAAACTCAACTTCAGGCATTAAAATACAAGGGCAAACAGTGAGCATGCTTCGGTTCGCCGACGATATAGCGCTACTAGCATCGAACAAAGAAGAACTAGAAAAGGCGCTTAACGAAATGGAAAACATCCTAATAGAGAACTACAATATGAAAATTAATAAGAAAAAGACAAAAATTCTGGTATGTAGTAAGAAAAAACGTAAGAGTAAAACTAGAATAAATATAGGCGACGAAAGCGTAGAAGAAGTACAGCAGTTTTGCTATCTAGGTAGCCAAATAACGACAGATGGAAAGAGCCTAAAAGACGTCAAACAAAGAATAGCGCAGGGAAAACAGGCTTTTAATCTGAAAAAGAAGCTACTATGCTCAAAAAACGTCAGCCTAGAGAGTAGGAAAAAATTTCTCAAAACATACGTGTGGAGTACAGTTTTGTATGGGTGCGAATCTTGGACGATAGGAATGGTAGAAAGGAAAAAATTAGACAGCTTCGAAATGTGGTGCTATAGAAGAATGCTAAAAGTAAAATGGACCGAGAAAATCACAAATGAAGAAGTCTTGAGGAAAATAGAGGAAAACCGGCGGCTCTGGAAAAATATAAAGAAAAGAAGGGATCAGCTGATAGGCCATATAGTGAGACATGAGGGACTGCTAAGAGACATCTTAGAAGCAGAAACGGGAAAAAAGAGAGAGGTAGGTAGGCCGCGGTTAGACTACATTTCGCAAATCATTAAGGACGTAGGTTGTTCGAAATACAGGGAAATGAAAAGACTAGCGGAGGACAGGAAAAGATGGAGAATGGTATCAAACCAGTCTTAGGACTGATAACTTTATGATGATGATATCCAAGCAATGGCTCATTAAAGGGAATTACCATTGTTTACCTCTAATGCTTACACGATAAAGGCTGATGTTTTGGTCAGCTCTGTCTACGCCTCCCATATTTTGGTTGTAATTTTTTATTATCTTTGGTTGAGCCACAGATATATTTTTCTTTTCTTTCCGGGAAAATCTCGAAACATTATTTGTTAGTAAGATGGACTCGGAATTTGAAGCAATGGAGACAATATTATTGTCATTCCAGCGGCAAACTATAATGTTTTTCCTCTTTCTTGTTTTTAAAATTCAAAATCATTCTTCATTGTTGGCACCACAATTCTGTTTTTTCTTATAGTTCTAGTTGCTTTTATTCCTCTGTCTCTCAGTATCAGAAGCAAATTCCAAGATGTAAAAAAATTGGCAAAATACAAGTGAAACGGTAGGTTGCCTTTCTCCGAAGTTATTTTATCAGCAAAAGTAAGTACGACACTTGCTCCTAAGCCTAGATCTTTGTAGCATTCCTCTAATTTTGTCTTAGATCCTTGGTATGGCTCAAATCATTCAATGTATCCTGTTTTAGTGGTAGCCATCCAAAATTTATAAACCCATCTAATGGGTTTGCCTCTAATAAATTGTTTAGAACAATGCCGGCCAAAATATGGCACCATCGATTAATCTACACTGTGGTTTTCTTGCAGAGAAACGTGTTCGATAAATTTTTTGTTTGGGTGTTTCACAAGTGAGCCTACTTTCAAGAATTTATTTTCCGCGCCCAGGTTGGTACTGTCACTACAGTGAAGATTCTGCATAATGTAGTTGAAACGATTTCTAGAAATTGCTTCGTACACAATTTTATGATTGGCGTCAGAATTATTTTCCCAATAAAACGATCTTCTTGAAACGCTGGTATAGCCACTATAAATTAGTAAACCAAAAAGGAACTTTATTTCATCCCTAGATATGTCACCGTTTCTGTTGTGTTGGCTAGCATAAAGATTCGTGTATTCAGTTATCATTTGCCATAATTCCTCATCAAAAAATAGGTAGAAAATCTCCAAAGGAGAAAGATTGTTATGTGCTACATGCTGATCTCTTGCTAATATTTTAACTTGTTTGTCATATCTTATTGAACCCAATCATAAACGTTTGGTCTCTTCTTATACTTCATAAAGTGTGCTAATGGAACATCATCACATCACTATCTTCCCGCTATCTTCATTCTGAACTTCATCGATATTATTGAAAATAGGCTCAGCTTGAGAATTCAGTAAACTCCCAGGAAGATTGTCCAAAACAATGTTTTCATCGCCGCCAGTCTTCATCAGTAACGTCTTCATTATAGTTGATCGGTGGAAACACAGCTACTGCATCTGGCAATCTCGCTTCATCATAAATGTGCTCTACCTCTTCTAAAAGCTCATTTGGAGTTAACAGCTTTTTTCAGTACCTAGAAGAGAAAAATAGTATGCTTTTATCCCACTGGCCTTTAAAAAGGACGGCAACTTTTGCAAGGTTAGCTACTTACAGGATACGTGCAATGAATACTTCAACTATGTTAGTTATAAAGAAACAGTATAAAACAATATTGTAATGCTAAACGTTACAAATATTTAGTAATATAAACAAAATGCTTACCTCAATTGGTCCATGACAACATAAACAAAAACTATCAAAACAAATTTTGCTTACAAAAGTATTGAAACTGATCTAAACAATTACAAACGACATTAATATGCCATTAATAGGTTAAAGAACACTATCCATGTGGCGCCATCTCGATACGAGTAGATTAACTATTTGACAAATGGACATTTCTTATACGTCATTTTAAAAGGACGGTGGTACAATTTGGGTTAATGTTCGATGTGGGCTTCTCGCATCACACGACATACGTTCAAACGATAGTCCAGTTCGGTCCATAAACATTGCAATGTATGTCGATCGATACTTTTAATAGCAGTCGTAATGCGTTCTCGGGGGACCTCCAGTGTTGTTGGCAATGGTGGTGCATTAAAGCTAAGGTTTACGTACCAACATTACGAACAACACTGGATGAACTCCGAGAACGCATTACGACTGCTATTAAAAATATCGATCGTCACACATTGCAACGTGTATGAACCAAATTGGTCTATTATTTTGACGTATGTCATGTGACGCGAGGAGCCCATATCGAGTATTTGTAATGATATGCTCAAAAACTTCAATATTTTACCTTTTTATTGACATGCCAGTTACTATTATATTTGTAACACTTTCTGAAATATATATTTTTAAAACCCGATAATTCTTTTGTAGTAACCCTGTATAATAATATACATAACTAGCCGTACCCTGCCACGCGTTGCTGTGGCTCGGTCTGGTTAAATGGAAAAGAAAGAAAAGAGAAAGCGTACGTTTCTATATGTTTAATTTCACAATGCTTGTGGGTATACTATATTTTTTGTTATTCCATTGTCTGTACAGATATAGAGATTGTTTAAAAGCATGTTTTCACCTGTCACAGGTACGATATCTAGCTTTCCACTCGCGACTTCGTCCACATAAATCAAGAAATAATCTCATTCCCTATTTTACCCCCTTTACACGTTAAGTACCAAGCCCCTTTTACGTGCCGTTCCGTTCAGGCCACAGTTAGGGTGCGGCCAGGCTTGCGAGCGATTTCTCGCGAGAGACAAATCGTTCACGACAATGTCGCGGGCGACAGGCGAGAACCTGTCAACAGAAAAGCGATTGAAATATCATGCCTCTCACACAAACGCATCGAATTTCCCTACTTTTCGAAGATGATCCATTTATACACCCTTCATTAACACGTTCCGTGCCGGACCGATTTTAGAAGACTCCGTTCAGGCCGCGTGGGGCGTATACGACCCACGCTTTTACGATTAAATAAACTCGTTTTTGACGTACGCCTTACAATTTTTCAACAGTACAAAGCCATAATTAGCAAGGAAAGGGTATACATTTTAATATGCATTAGACAACAAATCAATAAATTAATGTTTTATTGTTATTATTATTAATAACAATAAAAAATGTAATTTATTATTAACGCGGTATACATGATGTAAGATGTCTATATTTGACTCTACGATAAATTTTTTAAAAGAATTCTTCATTTTTCAATGAGAATTCCAAGTGGCCTGAACGGAAAGTTCAGCGTGGGTCATATACGCCCCATGCGGCACGGATCGTGTTCAAGTGTACAAGGAAATATGGTGTACATTCCATCAATAGATATATAAAAGCATACGAGGAATTTCATCACCTACACAACAGCGAAAATACCCAGAAAGTTTTTTCCAGTACCTTAGAATGCGCATAAACACATTTGACTTACTACTAAATAAAATTGTAAAGCGATGTAAAACGGTCCTCCGTTTTCCGTCCATCGTGCGACGGAACAGTGTCGACTGTGAATGTGCAGTTCACAAGACAAAATGTAGCTAAAGTCGCTTAAGAAATTAAACCGAATTGAAAACAGAGCGACACGCTTAGCCACTAAGCGATTTTTTAGGTATGGCCACTCCAGTAAAATTCAATGGGTTTGAAATATTTTGTTGTCGTTCAGTCGTCCACGATTTATCTCTCGCGATAAATCGCTCGCAAGCCTGGCGTACCCTTAGCCGTCAAGCGGGCCGGCCCTCCTCCGGCCGTCAGAATCAGGTAATGCAGCCCAGTTTGAGGACCGGGGCTTGTCTTCGTATGTTTTCCTATCCACTTACTGATGAGTTGCACTCGAGGGCCTGCCTTTTTCCAATCACAATAAATACTGTTTTGGATTCATATCCTTTATAGTCCCTTCTTCCTGGTAGAAGATAAGAAAACGAAATACGAGACCTAACGACGTCCGAACGCCTAACGAATCTTCAGTTGTACACAAATCGTAGTCCAGTTTCGTTCATTTCAAAACTTTCCACGAACTTCTTGTTGACTAAAATTCTGAATTTTATTGGCCTGTGCTCCGACAAACGATAGTCGGAATTCTGAATATTGGTTCGTACCATCGCGATCTAAGTAACACTAATGAAGAGTTAATCTCGCCATCGGTCGCAATAGCAATGCGGGCGGTATATTTCGGGAAATCCAGGTTGCTAATAAGCTCGCAGTCATGCACCTTTCCCGGAAATAACGGATCGAAATAAGCCATCTCGAAATATGCCCGCTAGTACAGGGACTCGGAAAATTACCATTCAACGGAATTGATTTATATTGACGAATCAATGATCCCATTTCGTGGACGACTTATATTCTGACAGTACATGAAACAGAAGAGACACAGATATGGGATAAAAATTTTCAAACTTAGCTGTGGTCTCAGATATACATACAGCTTTAGTGTCTACAGTGGCAAAACTTTGGCCAAAGTGAATACGACGCCAACGAATGTACCTGGTTATGAATTTGTGAGAAGATATTGGGTTGGTGAATAAGTTTGTAGAGTTTTATGTTTTCTTTTACTCTGCAGTGTTTTTTTTTGCTTTTTAGCAAAGTATTTTTGCTCATTTGAAAAAGCACTTTCTCATCTATAAGACTGTAATAATCGTTCTTTTGAATAATTTCATTTTTCATTATTTTTCATTCTTAGAAATGAAATATTCAGAAGGCAAAAAGCAGCATTTTCGACACCTGCTTTTCTTCGCTTTTCATCGAGGTCAAAAAGCTTCCGCAGCCGCTCGGGACATTTGTGACGTGTATGAAGAAGGTGCCATAGGCGTCTACTGCGCGGAAATGGTTTGCAAAATTAAAAAAAGAAGCGATTTTCTTTGTTGATTTCCGTAAGCTTGTGAGGCACCTAGGCTCATGACTTGTTTGGCGACCGTCCTTCTTCAAAAGTGCCTTGAGACGTTCCTCATCGAATTCTGAAGGTCTTCCGGTACGAGATGTGTCGTTGAGGTCAACCACGCCTTTTTTGAATTTTGCAAACCATTTCCATACACGTCGAAAATGTCCCGAGCGGCTGTGCGGAAGCTTTTTGATCTCGATGAAAAGCGAAGAAAAGCACCTGAAAGGTGTCGAAAATGCTGATTTTTGCCTCCTGGATATTCCATTTCTAAGAATGAAAAATAATGAAAAATGAAATTATTTAAAAGAACGATTATTACAGTCTTGTAGAGGAGAAAGAGCTCTTTCAAATGAGTATAAGTACTTTGCTAAAAAGCAAAAAATCGTTGTAGCATAAAAGAAAACATAAAACTCTACGAACTTATTCACCAACCCAATATATTCCACAAAGGCCATACACTCTGAATGGACAATTGGCACACTAGTACAAATTTGGCCAAAAAATTCATAGAAAAAAATATCCATTTGATTGGTACTCTAAGAAGTAACCGCCAGCCATAATGCGGGAAAAAATTTTATTGACCTGCCATATAAAATGGCTGCATACAGTTATCCATTACGGAAGTGAATGAAATGGTACCGAAAATTAAATTTGTTAACTTTTACTGAACACTACTGTTGTGAATTCGTTTTTTATATATCAAGAATGTACAGGCCAAAAGATGTGTATTACAACATATCGCAAAAAATTGGTTGAGGCACTCATGCAGAGGAAGGAAGAACAAATCGACACACGTATAAAACCTCGGCATCACTTGGAAAGAACCCGAGTCGAGTTTTTTGTACTGGAAAAACCTAAAGTAGCCTAGTAAGATCTAACAGCACTCGGGTCTAATATTTTGACCTGTTCAATTCTGAATAGACCTATATTAAGATCTGTTTAAAACTGAGTAGACCTGGTGAAGAAGACCTGTAAAGGGATTTTTCTCTAAAACCTGAGTTATTCTGATATGTCCTAACACGTGCTGTTTAACTCTCCTCGCTCTATAGCTCTGTGGCGACCCGTCACGTTGTGGCGGCCTGACGCCAGATTGCGCCAACCCTCTCTGCCTTTGGCGAAAAGAGCGATCGCCATGTTATCGGCTGAGCGTTTCGTCCCGGAGTCGGCCTGTGGACTCGTCAGTAAGGCTAGGCCGACTCCTGCCTTAGACGCTCTGTGTGCTCTGTCCTTCGTGGTTGTCGAACAGCTTCGGTCTTATGTAGAAACGTACTCGTGTTCGACCACTAGTGAGAAGAGCAGCGCCATCTGGTGGCGGGCCGCCACAGTACTCCCCCCCAGTGACGGCTGCTGGAGGCAGGCTTAACGATGTGGAAGATGGTGGTGTGCGTGGCGATGGCTGTGCGAGCGTGGTTCTATGTGACTGGGACATCGTGAGTTGGAAATTCCGCCGGTGTTCATCGCAGCGTGTGAGAGATCGATCCTGTGTGTGTGTGATGATGCGGCTGCTACCTGCGTGGGTCTAGCATGGCCTTGTGTGCGTGCGCTGGCTGTGACGGCTGCATGCGTGGGTCTAGCATGGCCGGGTGTGTGTGCGCCGGCATGGCTGGTGCTTGTGAGCGTCGTGGCCGTGTGTGTGTGGCTGATGCTGTAAGCGTCGTGGCCGTGTGCGTGAGCGCTGGTGTGGCTGGTGCTGGCTGCGAGCGTCGTGGCCGTGTGCGTGTCGTTGGCTCTGCTTCCGGATGAAGGTGTCCTATCATGGGAGTTCCTTGGTCAAGAAGGTATGCTGCAGGAATGATGATCTTCTCCGCTGGATCAAGTCGGGGTCACCACTTTGGCGAAAAGAGCGATCGCCATGTTATCGGCGGAGCGTTTCGTCCCGGAGTTGGCCTGTGGACTCGTCAGTAAGGCTAGGTCGACTCCTGCCTTAGACGCTCTGTGTGCTCTGTCCTCCGTGGTTGTCGAACAGCTTCGGTCTTATGTAGAAACGTACTCGTGTTCGACCACTAGTGAGAAGAGCAGCGCCATCTGGTGGCGGGCCGCCACATGCCCTCGGCTCGCGGCTTCTGGCCCTCGGCTCTCGGCTCTCGGTAGTCCAACGGCGGTGCAGTACTATATATACCTAAGAGGACCACAAAGCGTCTAAGGCAGGAGTCGGCCTAGCCTTACTGACGAGTCCACAGGCCGACTCCGGGTCTTAATGGCAAACTCACGTTTCGTTCGCCAGACAATTTTTGAACGCGATTTTGTTTATATATACAAATAGACAATTATCGCATGGAAAATTTAGAGTAGGGCAATATATATATATTAGAATGATTCAAGAAAAAAGCTTTTTTAATTAATTCTCTTGACGGGCACTTAAAACGTTAGTATTTAATGTAACTTTGAATATGTCGCCGGATGTATATTCTCACTCAATATTTAGGAGTGTCTCAATCGCTTTTTCTGATTTCCATTTGAATAACACAACGTGAAATTGTTGAATCATTGGTTTAGTGCTAATTCCTCTCTTCTACGGTAAAAAAATTTCCCCGTGAAATATTAGAAAAATTGAGTTTTAGGTGTAATTGATGTAAGGAAATATTGTTTCTAATTATTAAATAGAATTAAATGATAATTATAGGAGAATCAATTGCACAATTTATTACCCCGTGATTACTATTTAATTAAATTTAATAATTAAAAATAATATTTCTTTACGTCAATTACACCTAAAACTCAATTTTTCTAATTTTTCACGGGGACATTTTTTTACCGTAGAAGGAATTAGCACTAAACCAATGATTCAACAATTTGACAACAATTTATTTTTTATTTTTTGTTTGATTTGGAATAAAAAAGTATCTATAACCACAAATTTTCACCCTCCTACCCCCACCCTAAAATTTTTAAATCGCGATTTTAGTATTTTTGTATGAACAATATCAAAATAATTTAACCGTCGTTCGTATTTCAAACAGAACAGAACAGAATATTTAATTTATATGTAATTAAAATACATTTCGTTTTTAAGTTAACACAACATTTATTGATTCTGAGGCGGTACGAAGTTCGCCGGGTCAGCTAGTAATCATATAATAGCATATATTGTATAATATATCTACCGCGATATTACAAAGTAATTTTTTTTGTTTTACGAATACAATGTGAACAGGAAATATATAAACTATTACAATACCTATATACATTGGGGTGGCACTAACATAATCTATGTTAGTTTATCATGTTTTAAGAATCGTCACCAAAGATTTAGCACGATAAAAAATTTTCTAGAGGTCGCTCACGAATTTTGAAAATTCAAAAACTGAAAAATCGAATTTTTTTTCATTAAATTTTTTTTTCTTTCTACTTCGAATACAACGTATATCTCTAATACTAATCGAATAAAAAATTACACTGTTTCGTACCCCTCATTTCTATATAATCCTCAAACTCAATATTCTCGTCCCTGCCGTAAATCATGTCATCATTTTCAGCTCCGAATTATCCTCCTCCTCCGAAATTCAAAGAAGCTTTAGTCGTTTTTCTGATTTCACACTAGCAAACTCGAGAAGTAGGTACCTTTATTGGTAATAAAAATCTCTTGATTAAGTATTTAAAATAGTTTTTCCTCACTCATGCCCATTTCGAGGCCTTCTCCAGGCTATTTTTAGACCGTAAGATGACGTTTTTCCCGCGTAACACCGACCGGGAGTCCGCAGGCTGTCAAAAAAATTGTTTAGTCCGAAGTGGGTCCTTTTTCCAAACTGATAAACGCAACGTGAAATGAGCCGTGTATACTTATGTTTGATTTGTTTTGAGAAATGGGCATTCGCGAGGAAAAATAGTATACATCATTCGACTGAAATCCTCGGATCTTTAAGACTGTGTTTAATTAGATCGTAGCACGCGAGGCATGGTTTGGCCTTCGGCGAGCTTCATCCCAAAAAAAATGCCTCGTGTTACGAACTAATTAACCACAGTCTGAAACAACCTCGGATTTCCGCCTTATGACATAAGATACTATTTCGATATCCGCTGCCTCATTCATTGATATACCAAACATCCGACCAAACAGATCACGTTGCGTACGAACCTCGTGTACTTTATTATTAATTGTTACTTTTTGTTCGTTATTACAGCTCGCAAAATTAAAAATTTTATTTTGTTTGATTGGTGCTCTCGAATCTGCTAACATCTTGCGAACATTCGGATATAAATAAGTCTTGCATTGTCCCATCCATTTTCTTCTATATTTAAAAGAAAATCAATCACGGGTTCCGATGCACGACGACCTGTTTTAATATTAATATTAATATTAAATATTAAATAAAGAATAGTGAGTGTCATGACACTTGGTGGAAGTGAAACTTATTGGAAACGTAATCGGTAGGGGATATAAGCGTGGAAAAACTGTAAAGAAATTATGAAAACAGGCGAGGAAATAAAAGGATGAATTGAATATACATTGTCTCTCTCTCTTTCTTACTGGTATATAAAATATAAATTTATTCCTTGAATTGTTTTTAAATATTTTAATTAAAACTATTGTTCGTCTTGTAAATTGTCTACTCTATCGCCAGTCGAGTCCACAGCAATAAACATTGGATTATGGTAACTGAAATATGAGACAAAATGTTTAACTTCGATAGTATCAATGTTTCTACCATTAATGGAAGTAAAAGAAAATTTGTCTTTTAAAAATTCGAGCAGTGGCTGAGCTTTTGGCAATGAAAAGTTAATATTGAAATCTCCAGCAAGAATAACCGGCTGTAGGTGATAATTTTCAGGTTCTGCAAGAATTTCGACAAGGGCCTGAGAACCTGCAGTTAATAATCGCAGTAATGATTTTCCAAGAAATAATTTGATATCACGCATTGGAGTATTGGGTGATATATAAACAGTTATTAATATTATTTTTTGATTATCAACCTCATTGTGCTATTAATTTTGGACTCTACTGCACATAAGTCTCCAATTCTTGCTGAAGTTGTCACAGTTATGTCAGCATCGCTTGAATAAGGACTATATAAATATCTAAATTAGGAGTAACAATCTAACATTTCTTTTCGGTTGTGATAAATAGCAACTAGAGAATTTCTTGTTATAACGTTGCCAACGTACGTAACGTCACCATATAATATCACGTTGCCAACGTTGCCCATAATAATAATATTACTATTAAATAAAGTAATTGAATGTTGTGGAAGAAGTTTTCAAGAGACTCAGCGAAGCGAGTTTAAGACTGAACCCGGACAAGTGCAATTTTTTCGGGAAAGAGGTCAAATATTTAGAACATGTTGTCGATGAAAAATTGATCCGGAAGGACCCGAGCAAAGTTGCGGCTATCAAAGAATTGTAGAGACCAGAGAATATTAAATCTGGTAGAGCTTCTGCGGGTTATTATAATAAATTATTATGGGAAGTTCATGCTTGTATCACAAATGTTTTGTCTCCATTATATGAGTTACTAAAAAAAGAAAACTAGACATTCCAATGGGGAAAGGACCAAGAGACAGCTTTTAGGAGAGCCAAAGAAATGGCGTCGTTCGATCAGTTGTTGGTTTATTTCAATCCAGCATCACTGATCAAGATTTGCTGTGACGCGTCCAATTATGGAATAGGGGCAGTGCTAATGCACGTTTTTCCGGACGGGACGGAAAAATTGATTTGTTTTGCGTCTAGGGTGTTTAGTAAGGCAGAACAAGGTTATTCGGTGATACATAAAGAGGCATTGGCAGTTTATTGGTCGGTCAAGAAATTCCATCAGTACGTGGCAGGAAGAGAGTTTAAGCTTTGTTATTACCATAAGCCACTTTTTATTACCTAGCATTGTTTTTGGGGGGAAAAGGGAATCCCGGTGATGGCAGCGAGACGTCTGCAATAATGGGCATTGTTTTTGTCAGGATACGATTACACTTTCAAACATATTAAGACCGAAAATAACGTGGTTGCGAACGGATTGTCAAGACTACTATAGAAGGAAGTAGAAGAACCTGGAATAGAAGAAAAGTTTCTACATTTTGTGGATCAAATACTAGTCGGCGCATTAACACGTTGATTGCCCACGATACTGCTATTGGAATGCCCACGCCGACAGTGTGTCGGCATGGGCAGTGAACGTGTTAAAAGTAAGGTCGGAAATAAGGAAGGACAAAATGTTGTCAAAAATATATGGGTACATACACCAGAGTTGGCCAGCTGACTCCACTAGGAAGACCAACTAAAACCATTTTTCGCAAAGAAAGAAGAGTTATGCTTCGAAGATCTACTTATTCTTTGAGGTTGGAGAGCGATCATACCTGTTTCGCTGCAGGAACATTTACTCAAGGAGCTCTATATCAGTCATCTGGGAATCGTGAAGATGAATAATTGGACAAGATCATTTTATTAGTGGCTGGGACTGATAGTCTAGGCAACGAAGACCAAAAAAGGCCAAATAGGGGAAAAAATACATGGGCAGCCAAATTTTGGCGCAGTTGTAGGGGAAGGTGTCACTAACAATATACTAAAAGTCCTGGTGGGTGGGAGAGGAGCTAAGGGGGGGGGGGTCTAAAGGTTCCCTTTTTCAGTTTTCCGTTAATAACTCGTAAACTACTGCTTCTAGCGAAAAAAAAATTAGGCAACAGATTAATCTACATAAAATTCTCTACACAAGAAAGGTCTTATACACTTTTTCGCTAGGATCAATACTTCAGGAGATATGGAGGGGGGGGGGGGGGGGGGGGAATGGAACATTTAAAAAAATTGGTTTTATTGTTAAAAATCAAATTTTAATGATAAATTAACTATGCTCAGACCACATTTTAATGACTTTACTGCATGTAAGTGTAATCATGTAATATATCGATGTTGTCAAGTTAAAACCTGCTATATGCCGCTTGGCAGTTTTTAACGAGGAATAACTCTCTTTGATTTATGTGACATTCCTTCAAGTGTAATCCTAAATGATAATCCTAATTACTTTCCGAGGGGTCGTCCGGTAATCACCTGGGGTTAATCTTTCGATGGGTGAAGCAGGTTTATTTGGGCGAACATAGGTCATCAATACCTCGGTCCCGCGCTTTTTCCGGAACGTGATTACCTAACGACCCCCCGGAAGATAATTACCGGATGGCTCGTAATGAGCGTCATCGTCCGTTCAACCGCCGTTCCTCCTTCGGCCAATCAGGGTGCATAGCGTCGCCCACGCAATCCCCTCCGTCGACCAAACGTCGCTAATATACAGGGTCGACCAGGTTAAACGTCATTTTTTTTATGTGATAGAACAACAAAAAAAAGTACTTTCATAAGAAAATTTTTTTCAAAAATGTTTCCTAACAAAGATACAGGGTGTCAAAGTTTCGAAAAAAAAAAATGGTTTTCCCATCATAACTTCTAAACTACTTGATCGATTTACATGAAGTTTCGCACACAGGCTAGTGTAGAACAGCTCTAAGCAATAATTAAATAATTTTTAAAAATTCTGCAGTGGCGTAGATACTAGGGGCCGGTACCCCCCTTTCCCCTCCCAATCTTCGGCGCCATTGGATATTTTGCCAAGAAAATTTAATTATTGGATTCCCCGTTTAATTTAGAGAAAAAAATCACCCTTGCAAATTTTTGATTTATGACTTCGTTTTTGAGATATTTATTTTAATTTATAGGGTTGCGATCAGGCCAAAGCTAGGTTGAACTCGATTAATTGTGATATTTGATAGAACAACAACAAAAAATATATTCTCATGAGAAAATTTTTTTCAAAAATGTTTCCTAACAAAGATATAGGGTGCCAAAGTTTCGAAAAAAAAAATGGTTTTCTCATCATAACTTCTAAACTACTTGATCGATTTCCATGAAATTTCGCACACAGGCTAATGTCGTACAGCTCTAAAAGTAATAATTAAATAATTTTAAAAAATTCTCCAGTGGCGTAGATACTGGGGGCCGGTACCCCCCTTGCCCCCTTCCCAATCTTCGGCGCCACTGGATATTTTGCAAAGAAAATTTAATTATTGGATTCCCCGTTTAATTTAAAGAAAAAAATCACCCTTGCAAATTTTTGATTTGGTGGAACGTATTGAAGAGGCGTGCCGCGTCAACTGAAGAGAAACCGTCCTCAAGTCTTAGCGGCAATTTAATTACGTGGCCAGAAGAGCTCAAAAATGCATTGAGGTCGGTGGATTCCATTTTGAGAACTTATTGTAAAACATAATTTAATTGTTGATTAGCTTTTTTTTGTATCTTTGATGTATGTCTAGTCAGTAATAAAATGTTAAAAACAGTTTTGGCCTCTCATATTGTATTTTCTTGGCAGTTCAATCATAACGTTTAGCCTGCTCGAAACCCTATAAATATAAATAAATATCTCAAAAACGAAGTCATAAATCAAAAATTTGCAAGGATGATTTTTTTCTTTAAATTAAACGGGGAATCCAGTAATTAGATTTTCTTTGCAAAATATCCAGTGGCGCCGAAGATTGGGAAGGGGGAAAGGGGGGTACCGGCCCCCAGTATCTACGCCACTAGAGAATTTTTTTAAATTATTCAATTATTACTTTTAGAGCTGTACGACATTAGCCTGTGTGCGAAATTTCATGGAAATCGATCAAGTAGTTTAGAAGTTATGATGAGAAAACCATTTTTTTTCGAAACTTTGACACCCTATATCTTTGTTAGGAAACATTTTTGAAAAAAATTTTCTCATGAGAATCTATTTTTTGTTGTTGCTCTATCACATATCACAATTAATGGAGTTCAACCTAGCCTTGGCCTGCTCGCTACCCTATAAATTAAAATAAATATCTCTCAAAAACGAAGCCATAAATAAAAAATTTGCAAGGGTGATTTTTTTCTTTAAATTAAACGGGGAATCCAATAATTAAATTTTCTTGGCAAAATATCCAATGGCGCCAAAGATTAGTAGGGGGAAAGGGGGGTACCGGCCCCTAGTGTCTACGCCACTGGAGAATTTTTAAAAATTATTTAATTATAGCTTAGAGCTGTTCTACATTAGTCTGTGTGCGAAACTTCATGGAAATCGATAAAGTAGTTTAGAAGTTATGATGAGAAAACCATTTTTTTTCGAAACTTTGACACCCTGTACCTTTGTTAGGAAACATTTTTGAAAAAAATTTTCTTATGAAAGTCTACTTTTTTTTGGTTGTTCTATCACATATCAAACAAAATGACGTTTAACCTGGTCCACCCTGTATAAGCTGGGACAAACCGCATCTTCATCAGTGTATTATCACCCATCATAGTATCGTGTTCCGCGTCTCAACCTCACTCCCAGTCAAGTTAAGGTATCGTGAATCGTCGATAGTGCATTCACGTCGTAAGTGACTATGGCTGAGAAGTGTTTAATTTGTGACGGTGAAGTTGAAAGTGATTTGTGTAACGTCGGGGAAAAAGGGATCGTTGGATTAGTGAAGGCAAGTGTGTTAAGGAAAGATGGGAAAGAGAAAGGTTTCAGGAGTTAGACAAGTGGTGTTGTTCACCATTCTTGCAGAAAAGAATACGTCAGAAGTGACTCAATAAAGATGTTTTTGAGAGAACCTCTTTCAGAGCAACCTTCAACATCACGTGATGCCTCGTCTTTGCGTTCAGGGCAAGTGAAATTTGATTTCAAAACAATGTGTTTTTTCTGCATAGAAACGTATGACGAAGAGAAGGAGAGAAAGAAACCTTATGCTAGGCGTCGAACAGTTTATAATGTTGGTACGACTACGTTTCACAATTCCATTATCTTTCGTGGGCAGGAAAGAAAGGATGAGTGGGGAAACGTCGCGACGTAGTAAAACGTATCTGCACTGTTGGGGATCTATACGCAGCAGATGCAATATATCATGAGGATGATGTCACTATTGTGAGGTGCGGGTTGGGTAAAGCTACTGTACATCCAGCTGTAGCAATAGTTGGGGAGGATGTGGACTTGATAGTTCTCCTCGTTGGATTGGCACCACCATCTAGTAACATATACTTCGTGAAGCCAGGCCGTGGGAAAACGGAGACCAAATTATTTTCAGTGCGACAACTTCAACAGCTTCCATTCGCCAAGACAATCCTCCTACTCCATAGCTTATCCGGATGCGACACCACCTCAGCGATACATGGAAAGAGCAGAGTGGGAATCGCTAAACTTTTCACAGCAAATCCTGGCCTTACACATGACATCTCAGCAATATTCACAGATCCCTCAACTTCACCTGAAGATATTGAACAGGCTGGCGAGAAGCTTTTTCTGGCTGTATACCAAGCGCCTGCGCATCAAGACAACCTGAACAAACATCGGTACTCGGCACTTTTTAAAGCGTCAACGAAGCCAAAATCGGCCATAGCCACTCATCCTCCCACCAGAGGAGCTTCAAAGCAACACTCGCTCAGAGTATATCTACAGGTAAATTCATTTACATATAGTTGTTAAATACAGGTTTCTTAAAATTACAAATATCAATTTCTGCTAAATACTTACCTTAGTCTGGTTACTTTCTTACAGATACAACAGTGACTTGGTAACCCCCTACCCCAATGGGGCTAGGACATGGGAGGAGATGGGATCCTCAACCCAGTTACCACGAACGACTCTGTGGCACACGCTTCCGTTTTGAACATGATCTTTTGCCGATGTACGACTGGGTGTGGAGTGCGCTGCGGTTGCCGCAAAGCAGGAATTGCCTACTCCGAGCCTGCGGCGTGTGTCTCGGCTCATGTACGAACGGAGCCCCCATCCAAGACATCATCGATGATGATGGAAATTCAGATTCTGACGAAAATTAATATTCAAGATACATCCTTGAACATTAATTATTTAATTCTTAACAATTAACATTTCATTTTTAACCATAAAATCGATTTTTTTTTAATTTTCCATTTTCCCCCTCCATATCTCCTGAAGTATTGATCCTAGCGAAAAAATGTTTAAAACCTTTCTTGTAGAGAATTTTATGTAAATTAATTTGTTATTTAACTTTTTTTCGCTAGAGGCCGTAGTTTATGAGTTATTAACGGAAAACTGAAAAATGGGACCTTTAGACCCCCCCTCCCCCCCTAGCTCCACTCCCACCCACCAGGACTTTTAGTATATTGTTAGTGACACCTTCCCCTACAACTGTGCCAAAATTTGGCTGCCCATGTATTTTTTCCCCTATTTTTCCTTCGTTGCCTGGACTATAAATAGGGACATCTCGAAAGAGTAGCCAAAGTAGGGAAGATCCAAGCCAATCATTTGAGAGGGTGCATATAGATTTTGTGGGTCCCATTAAAAGAAAAATGTACCTAATTTTGATTGATGCATTTTCTAAATGGCCGGAGGTCATGGAAATAACAAATACGGGGGCCGTGAACAAACTGGATAAGCTCCGGGAGGTCTTTGCTTATTTTCGTTTACCGAAAAGTAGTTGTATCGGATCCGCAATTTACGTCTGATTCGTTCACGGAATTTTATAGGCTGAATAAAATCCAACACAAGACAATGGCCCCATACCATCCACGAATGGTGTGGCCAAAAACAACGTTAAGACATTTAAAAGTAGTTTTTCTAAAGAAGCGGGACGACAAGCCGGACCAAATGGAGTTTCAAATAGGGCGTGGGTTAGCTGATACCTTATAATTTATCGCAATACGCCACATTGCACGATGCAAGTTAGTCCTGTGGAGCTTTTACTCGGAAGAAAAGTTAAAACGCGTTTTTAGATTTTATAAAACAGCCGAGTAGTAAAGCTAAAGAAAATCAAGTCAAATATTTTAAGGGCTTGAGGAACTTGCGTTTCAAGGAAGGTGAGTTGATTTACGCCCGAGATTTCAGAAATCCTAATAAGAGATTGTGGAAGCGTGTGGTAATTAACGAGGTCTTAGGCGGGAAAACGTATCTTGTTAAATACAATAGGGAATTATTTGGAGAAGGCATTTAGACCAGCTTATCGCTCTGGGTGAAGCGGAGGATCCTTCGGAGAAAATGAGTAGTATTGTACGCGAGCCAGTGAATTCGAAAGAGCGAAGACTCGATTAGTCGTTTGTAAAGGACATTCCTATGGGGAGTCCCGAAAGTTGTAAGCAGTAGTGTTTAACCCTCCTACTACCACGCCAAAATCTGAATGGAAACTACCAGGTGGGGTACACGCGTACCCCACCATAATATTAGGTTGACGTGTTTCGTAATCAATATAAATGAAAAAGAAAATACATTTTACAACTTTATTGGTACATTTACTTAAAAACTACAAAAAGTAAATAGATTTGTTAGTCGGATTTGTAGTTATTACAGGGTCTCGTATTTTCAGTCATATCGATATAAATCAGTATTTCACTGGCACATTTGTTTCACAACACTCTCTAACTCAAACAAACATTGATTTTTAGGTCAGGTTGAGATGTCGATGCAGATATTTTACTAAACGCGCATGCGTGAAGTGCTAATCCGACAAGTATATGATAGACGTAGACTACCGTGCGGGGTATACACGTGTACTCCGTTCCACTTTTTATGAATTTTGTGATCTTAAATTCATTGGTTCTGAACAATAACTACAAAACACATTTCCTAAGAGCTTCCTCTACAATGTCTCAAGTACTGAAGTGTTACTCGTGTGGAAACGTTCATTGGGCCCAAATTGGGGCCCAATTGGGCTGCCCAATTACTAGTTGGGCGCCAATTAGGCAGCCCAATCAGTGCCCAATTGGGCTTTCGTTGGGCTTGTAACGCTCAGCCCAATCTATACCCAATTTGGGCCGCCCAAATGGGCCCCAGTTGGGTAATCCTATTTATGCCCAATTAACCTGAAATGTTACTTTTAATGAATAATAAGATTAATAATGAATAAGAAGATTAATAATAATTAATAAGATTTTATATTTTCTCATAAAATGTACACGAGTAAAATATAAACGTATTCAAGCGGAACAATGATTGACACAAATCATACGCGCGGGTTTCCTTAGTTTTTCATAAGTACAATTTAAGAATTTTAAATTTTCATATTTTATAAATTTATATGCAAGGGGGGTTAGGGTGCGATTAATAATGTAAAAGGCCAAGGCCATACAGTAAGAAATAATAATAATATAAACGTATTCTTCAGTTTTTAAGGCTCCATCATACACTATATACACTACACTACATACACTATATTTATTTAAATTTACAGGGTGTTACTTAATGATAGGCCGTAATTGCAAGGGCACATTACTGAATCTATTTCCAGTAGAAAAGTTCATATTAACATGTATCCTAAAATGTCTGATTTTCAAGATACATGACGTCAAAATTTTAAAAAATCGGTTTTTTAATAATATCTCAAAGATCCTTGTGCCGATTTTGTTGACATTTGGCACTGTTGTTTATTGTAATAAGATGCTAAGTTAACACTAACTAGAAGATAATTATGAGTTCCAGTGGCGTCCCGGGGGACAGTCTCACGAATAATATTTTTTTGCCTCAAAAACGAAGTGAGGTACGAAGTAATGTCAAGAGACAAAAAAGTTGTATTATTAGCTGCTTAATCTGAGAAAAATATAAAATTTTTTAAAAAGTCAGTGGCGTACACTTTTTTTGTCAATATTATTCGTGAGATTGTCCCCCGGTACGCCACTGGACCTCATAATTATCTTCTAGTTAGTGGTAACTTAGCGTCTTATTACAATAAACACAACAGTGCTAAATGTCAATAAAATCGGCACAAGGATCGTTGAGATATTATTAAAAAACCGATTTTTTTTTAAACTATGACGTCCTGTATCTTGAAAACCAGACATTTTAGGACACATGTTAATATGAACTTTTCTACTGGAAATTGATACAGTAATGTGCCCTTGCAATTACGGCCTATCATTAAGTAACACCCTGTATATACACTATGCAAAAAAAAACAAGCTCGAAGTCGTGAGT
The DNA here is from genome assembly GCA_963678675.1 of Xiphydria camelus. Taxonomy (NCBI): domain Eukaryota; kingdom Metazoa; phylum Arthropoda; class Insecta; order Hymenoptera; family Xiphydriidae; genus Xiphydria; species Xiphydria camelus. The sequence continues at coordinate 9,653,431 of OY783194.1, forward strand.
AGACCGGGCAAGCTAAAAATGACGCGTTGCCACGAGTCGATTCAAGTCGAACGATTTGGTAGTTCGACCGTATAGTCGACTTAAAATTTCTTTGTTATTAGTCGAATCGCATGAAGTCAAGACGAGCTACTTCGTTCGATTCGACTAATAACAAAGAAATTTTAAGTCGACTATACGGTCGAACTACCAAGTCGTTCGACTTGAGTCGACTCGTGGCAACGCGCTTTAAGAGACTAAAAACTACTCGCTGCAGCTACTCGTTCTCGCGCCATCGTCTGTCGTATTCTCGCCCCCGGTGTTGCCACCTCGGCTTCGCGGATGCCACACTCCGCGTTGGACTTCCCTGCCTTCTCGTCGTCCTCCGTCCCAATCCCTTGCGTAAGCCAAAGCCGATCCAATGGCCTCGATGGCTGCCTTCTCTGAAGAAGGGGCTTCCTTGCTGCTCCTTCGAGTTACGGCATCTAATAAAAAACATTACAAAATGATGTATTGAAATCATTACTTTTTGAAAGGTTTTTACTTCGTAAATACATTTCAAAAACAATAATTTACATGAAAAAATATTAATCACTCTCACCTATTATACACCGATGGAGCCTGAACTCTTTAAGGAGAAACTTGCTAGACGCTTTGCGGACGTTCGTGAATTTAACAGCCAGATCTTTTGCTAAATATTTCTTCATGACGTTCACCACGCTTTTGGAAATATTTCCTTCTACATCCATGAGCGAGTTGAGAGAAGAAATCTGCAAGTAAAGTTAAAATTTGTAATATATGGACGTGCGTCACTTTAAATGGATAAAAATGTTCATCCTTCAACATCCTCCCAACCGTGGACTTGCTGATTCTAACCTCTGTTGCCACAGCTCGAATACTCGTTCAAGGGTTATTCCTTATTCTTTCTAGCACGGAGAGAGCATCGATATTTTGCTGCACCTGTATTCTTCTGAGACTTCCTAAAATAATTATAAAAACCCTATAGATTCAGCCCTGACAAATACAATCTTATGGCGCTATACCTTATCAAGGAGATCTTTCGACGTGATGATTCCGAAACGTTTTTATCGAGAAATATTTATATATTTCTAACATACGGTAGTGTTCCGACAAACGTTGGTCGGAATTTATACGCAATGATATCAGTTCTTAGCAATTAGGAGGAACGCGACACTTGGGTTAATTTCGATGGTAAAACGAAGGGTATATTCCGCGAATCGTATCCATTCTTGTACTAGTAGTCCGTTTTAATGATATCCGTTGACCTGAGTACACGCATCCAGGTATAACTTAATTACCGCGCATATCCGGACCCTCGAACCTCGATGTCTTCCAAAAGGGATTATCCTTCAGCCATTAGCTTGTTTCCTCGAACGATGTGTAATACGTCACGCGAAATTCCACGTACGGAACGAATTCGCATTTCTTCGGAATCTTCATCAGCCTTTCGGAATACTACGAAGTTGTCCCCTCCTTACCAGGGGGGTCATTCACTTTCGTGGCCAAGCGAGACGCGTCGATAGCCACTCCCATCCAACCAATTAGCGTGCACCGCGTTACCCACGCTATCCCCACTTCGCTATTAGTTCCTCTGTATATAAACCGCTACTGAATGTATCTTCTTTAATGTGTAAGTGTGCCTCAGTCTGCACCGGGATCAGTGCCTCAGTCAGCCAGTCTATCCAGCGCATTCAGGTCGTAAGTCCTTCACCTTACTCCGCGAGTCTCTTAAGTGTAAATCCGTCAATGTGCAAACGTGCCTCAGTCAGCATAGGATCCGTGCCTCAGTCGCCAGTCTATCCAGCGCATTCAGGTCGTAAGTCCTTCAACTTACTCCGCGATTCTCTTTTAAGTGTAAATCCATCAATGTGCAAACGTGCTTCAGTCAGCATAGGATCCGTGCCTCAGTCTGCCAGTCTATCCAGCGCATTCAGGTCGTAAGTCCTTCAACTTACTCCGCGATTCTCTTAAGTGTACATCAGTTATATTTAAGTGCTTTCGAAACAATCAATTGCAACCACGGTTAATCGGCATCACCTGTATTTCGTTATTTCAAATATATCGTTAGTTGTATAGTGAGTGCAGTGTCGAATCATTCCATTAACCGCTCGGTCTCGCTCCTTTTCACCACGCGTCGAACTCAATTCACCGTGGAATCCTCAAAATCCGCCTAGCGGTATGTTTGGCCAGTAGTCGTGTCACGAGCGAGTGTCTGCGGGATTTACGACCCCGCGGAGATCTACCAACGATCGCACGGCTCTCAAACAGGTAGTGTTCACGAATATTGCAAAATATCGCAGAAATGTTACAGAAAAGTTACTTGCAAAAACGTGGTTTGTGGGGTGTAAATGATGATATTTTGTAATTTCCATCGTTATACCAGAGGCGAAGAAGAGATGAAATAGAAGTGAGGTACATGTACACTTCACGTTTGACAGGTCGGTATATAAATTGTAACTTGTGATAGTATAATACGAAAGAGGAAATATATCGATAAAGAAAAAATAATAATAAAATAGTTACTCCATTATTGTAATCTAATTTCATTGTATCCCTTATTTTTCTGCAACGACTTTGATTGTTGATAGTGGCTGGATCAACTAATAAATATGATTTTTTTTCACTATCAACAATCAAAGTCGTGGCAGAAAAATAAGGGATACACAATGGAATTGGATTACAATAATGGACTAACTACTTTATTATTATTTTTTCTTTATCGATATATTTCCTCTTTCGTATTATACTATCACAAGTTCCAATTTATATACCGACCTGTCAAACGTGAAGTGTACATGTACCTCACTTCTATTTCATCTCTTCTTCGCCTCTGGTATAACGATGGAAGTTACAAAATATCATCATTTACCCGTGTGGAAATCTGCCCAAGTTGGCCCAACCAGTAATTGGGCGCCAATTAGGCCCCAATTGGGCGGCCCAATTTGAATAAAATATAATAAATCGAATAGATACAATTGTTTGTTTTATTTATGTACCGGAAGTAAAAATAAATCTGGACATTTAGAACTTATTCCGAACTTTTAGTGACTGGAATTTGGGTCAGGTGATACGATGTAGTATTAGCGCTTAGTTGGGGCTACGTTGGGCAGCCCAATCAGGCCCCAACTAAGGTACTAGTTGGGGCTACGTTGGGCACCCCAATCTGGCCCCAACTAAGGTACCTAATCACTACCCTAGCAAGAAATATTGTATAATTTTTATGTTTTAATGTTGATAGCATCGCCTCAAAAACTTTACTAACTTTATTATGATGACATTGGTAATAAATATATAATATATTTCATTCTTTGATAATTGCGTTTTTAATAATCTTTACAGCATTTTTCAAATTGAGTGGAGTAAGATACATATAATGATAAATTGGCCATTTCTATTACAGAATAAATAAAATTGAAATCTATTCCGAACTTTTAGTGACTGAAATTTGGGTCAGGTGATACGATATAGTATTAGCGTTTAGTTGGTACCTAATCACTTAGTCCAAGGCACTTATCCATTTTTACCTATGCCGCAAACAAATCGACGAGGGTAGTGTGATTTTTTAGTGTGAAAAGCCTTTATTATTTTATTATTTTTTTTTTTCGACAAAATGACCTTAATAAAAGTTGTAGATAATGACATCCTAATCTTTGCTTTATGACTTTTTTTCTAGCTGTTTTAGTTTAGGCGCTACGGCTATTTTTGTGTTTAGAAATTCGCAAGTGCCGTCCCGGGAAAAGAGTACGGCCCTGGAGAGAGGCTGAAAACGTCCCCTTTTTTCGGGACGGCCCTGGCGAATAGTGGTGAATGTGACAGACGCTCCGTGTAGTTTGCTAATCGTTTGTATTTTTTTTTAATAATCGTGATAGTGAACGGATGCAGTGCTACTTTTCTCTGGATGCCTGTACATAAAGAGCAGGAAAGGAGACGGCAGCATCTCAGAAGAATTGCCATCAGATAAGTTACTTTCTATCTGACCATTCTAACCTCACTTTGATTGCCTATGAAGGACATATATCTTTGTGGATATTCTATTTTTTGTTTTCAGCGTCATGCCAACACGGGACGAGTCAATGATTTTTCTTCTCCATCAACAAGCCGTGGCAGAAAAATAGGAGATGCAATGGAATAACTAAGGAAACTATGAAAAACTAAGAAAACCCGCGCGTACGATTTGTATCAATCATTGTTCCGCTTGAATACGTTTATATTTTACTTTTGTACATTTTATGAAAAAATATAAAATCTTATTAATTATTATTAATCTTATTATTCATTATTAATCTTATTATTCATTAAAAGTAACATTTCAGGTTGATTTGGCATAAATAGGGTTGCCCAATTGGGGTCCAATTGCGCGGCCCAAATTGGGCATAGGTTGGGCGGAACGTTACAAGCCCAACGAAAGCCTAATTGGGCACTGATTGGGCTGCCCAATTGGCGCCCAACTAGTAATTGGGCCCCAAACGGGGCCCAATGAACATTTCCACAAGGGCGTGAAGTGTACATGTACCTCACTTCTATTTCATCTCTTCTTCGCCTCGGATGTAAAGATGGAAATTATAAAATATCATCATTTACACCTCACACAAAGCACGTTTTTGCAAGTAACTTTTCTGTAACATTCCTGCAATATTTTACAATATTCGTGAACACTACCGTATATTAGAAATATATATTTCTCGATAAAAACGTTTCGGAATCATTATGTCGAAAGATCTCCTGGATAAGGTACAGCTCGATAAGATTGTACTCACTCGGGCTGAATTATGTGGGGTTTTTATAATTATTTTAGGAAGTCCCAGAAGAATACAGGTGCAGCAAAATATCGATGCTGTGATAGAAAGAATAAGGAATAACCCTCGAACCCTAATTTGTATCAGTGATTCCTCATTGACCGTCATTACACCAGAGACGAAGAAGATATGAAATAGAAGTGAGGTACATGTACACTTCAGGTTTGACAGGTCGTGTATACCGCATGTCCTTTGGCCAACCGCGCAGGTGAGCTGCGACCTGAATTCTTGACTCTTCGGCAGTATTTATAGTACCTACAGTTAGAGTGGGCTTCAGACGAGTGCGCTGCATAAGAACGAAAAGTGTCGACTGCTCTTCTAATATAGCTGCCAATTTGGGAGATCGAAGCGTTTCGTGTAACCTCAAAACCGTAAAGTTTTGAATTAGTAGTGAATAATTTGTAGAAGTGATGAGAAATAATCATAAATAATCTTCCGAATTGACAGCCATCGGGAAATCAGAGACTACGCTTTTCGCTCTTACGCTGCGTTCTTACGAAAAGTGTGAAGCGTCTGATCTCCCGATGGCTATCAATTCGGGAGATCGAAGTCTAAGCTCGAAATCGTGAATCTTTGAATAAATGGTAAGTAATGTTCAGAAGTGAGAGTTAACAATCATTCGGGTTTTTTCGATGTCCAACCGAATTACACGCCTCATGCCTATTTGTTTCAGAAATTATTTCCGCGCTAGCACCGCGCGTGTCTAGGAAGTAGATTTACGAAGTGGCGTGAGCGATACCTAAGGTGTCAATTCGGAAGATTATTTATGATTATTTCTCATCACTTCTACAAATTATTCACTACTAATTCAAAACTTTACGATTTTGAGGTTACACGAAACGCTTCGATCTCCCGAATTGACAGCTATTAGAAGAGCAGTCGACACTTTTCGTTCTTATGCAGCGCACTCGTCTGAAGCCCACTCTAACTGTACCATAAATACTGCCGAAGTCAAAAATTCAGGTCGCAGCTCACCTGCGCGGTTGGCCATAGGACATGCGGTAAATTGGAACTTGTGATAGTACGAAAGAGGAAATATATCGATAGAGAAAAAATAATGATAAAGTAATTACTTGATTATTGTGATTCAATTCCATTGCATCTCCTATTTTTCTGCCACGGCTTGTTGATGGAGAAGAAAAACCATTGATTCGTCCCGTGCTCGCATGACGCTGAAAACAAAAAATAGAATATCCACAAAGATATATGTCCTTCATAGGCAATCAAAGTGAGGTTAGAATGGCCAGATAGGAAGTAACTTATCTGATGGCAATTCTTCTGAGATGCTGCCGTCTTCTTTCCTGCTCTTTATGCACAGGCATCCAGAGAAAAGTAGCACTGCATCCGTTCACTATGACGATTCACGATTATTAAAAAAAAATACAAACGATTAGCAAACTACACGGAGCGTCTGTCACATTCACCACTATTCGCCAGGGCCGTCCCGAAAAAAGGAGGCGTTTTCAGCCTCTCTCCAGGGCCGTACTCTTTTCCCGGGACGGCCCTGGCGAATTTCTAAACACAAAAATAGCCGTAGCGCCTAAACTAAAATAGCTAGAAAAAAGTCATAAAGCAAAGATTAGAATGTTATTATCTACAACTTTTATTAAGGTCATATTGTCGAAAAAATAATAATAATAATAAAATAATAAAAAAGCCTTTTGATTCGGTACTCTGGAGACTACCCTTAAATAGCCCTGAAAAAATCACCCTACCATCGTCGATTTATTTGCGGCATAGGTAAAAATGGATAAGTGCCTTGGACTAAGTGATTAGGTACCTCAGTTGGGGCCAGATTGGGGTACCCAATGTAGCCCCAACTAAACGCTAATACTATATCGTATCACCTGACCCAAATTTCAGTCACTAAAAGTTCGGAATAGATTTCAATTTTATTTATTCTGTAATGGAAATGGCCAATTTATCATTATATGTATCTTACTCCACTCATTTTGAAAAATGCTGTAAAGATTATTAAAAACGCAATTATCAAAGAATAAAATATATTATATATTTATTACCAATGTCATCATAATAAAGCTAGTAAAGTTTTTGAGGCGATGCTATCAACATTAAAACATAAAAATTATACAATATTTCTTGCTAGGGTAGTGATTAGGTACCTTAGTTGGGGCCAGATTGGGGTGCCCAACGTAGCCCCAACTAGTACCTTAGTTGGGGCCTGATTGGGCTGCCCAACGTAGCCCCAACTAAACGCTAATACTACATCGTATCACCTGACCCAAATTCCAGTCACTAAAAGTTCGGAATAAGTTCTAAATATCCAGATTTATTTTTACTTTCGGTACATAAATAAAACAAACAATTGTATCTATTCGATTTATTATATTTTATTCAAATTGGGCCGCCCAATTGGGGCCTAATTGGCGCCCAATTACTGATTGGGCCAACTTGGGCAGATTTCCACACGGGTATATAAAATTAGCCTCAAAATTATGTTTAAAAAAGTGCAGCTGGGGCACAAATGTACCCCGCCCGGTAGTACGAGGGTTAATAAAGTCCTGAGTCCCAATATATTACAAAAATATATCTAGATATGGCCCCCCGCCATGGCCCGCGGTGGTCCATGAATTATATAACTTTATGTTTCACCGAGGGTTTGTCAATGATGGATGTACGGGGTTAGGCTGTACCGTCATCCGCCATCAGCGTGATACACATCACACACGGGTTTCGCACATTGTGCGTTCACTTTGTATTGGACGCTTGCACGCTATGAGCATCGTAGTGTCCTTCTTTATCTATGTACATATGTGTAACGAAGAAAGAGCGCTGCACATAGTGCGTGTAATATAAATGCTCATTTATGTACATTTGTCACTTTGGATGAGTTCTCCAAGATAATCATGAAGGATGAAGGATGAAATATATATGCTCATTTACATTTGTCACTTTTGATCATCTTGGAGGAATCATCCAAAGTGATAAGTGTAAATTGTCTTTCATTTTGGTTTCATCCAAAGTGTACACTAAAAATGAAGGATGAAATATATTGACCCCCGATCAACTTTTGAAGAAAGAGTCGTTCCCCGAACCGATGATTCATCGTCGAAAGATGTAAATCGCCACTGTTCACTTCACAACCGCCAGTCGAATCTATATCGTAGTTTTTTTGTGTTTGCTTTGGTTGTGTTCCGACAAATGATATGGTCGGAATTCTGAATATTGATTCTTAACGCCCAGTGTCATCGCGATCGAAATACCTCCCTAATCTAGGGGTCATTCTAGCTATCAAGCGGGTGATATATTATATTTCGGCTGCTAATGAGCTCGCAGCCCTACACCTTTCCCGGAAACGCTAATTGCCGGACGGATCGAAATAAGCCACTCCCCGCAGTGGCCACTATAATAAATACTACTATACAGGGTGTAGAAAAAGTCCCGGGACGGCCGAATATTTTGAAAAATATGCGTCGCATAGAAAGACAAAAAACACAGTTTTTTAATGGAAACGCCCAATTTTTATTACAAATTCGGGTTTTACGTTAAAAAATAAGAAACTTGTGTGAAATATTTTTTTGTATCAGGGGTGGCGCTTCAATCGATGGGGATACAAACCACAGACCCACAATATCCATCATTCCACTAAACCTCGGGTTGATCTGCAAAACTGAAATCGAGCTACCGCGCAAAATTCGATCGCTTTTCTCTAACACACTGCCGAATACGAATTCTGAAATGTTCTGTTCACGACGGACTGTGCATTCACACAAGTACCATGGATACCCAAAGTTTGACAGTTGCAGGAACTACAATTCACGAATAAAATAACAAGAAAGGGTGAACTCCTGAAATACCATATCTGACGAATAAACAATTTTTTGTTTGAAAATCGGCATCAACCCACTCGCCCAGTTGCGGTCCAAAATTACCACCCGAACAAATCATTGCTCCGCACCTCCTCGCAATAAATGGCAAGTCCCATCGTCGCAAGAAAACTGACAAACGAGTTCACCGATCTCTGAAAACTGCCGTGAAACGAGCAACCCGAACACAAGATCAAAAAAATACAAGACCTCTAATTCTCTAGAATCGCGAAATTCTTACATCAAATCATACAGCGTATACGCCCCATGCTGAACTTTCCGTTCAGGCCACTTGAAATTCTCATTGAAAAACGAACAATTTTTTTTTAAATTTATTGTAGAGTCAAAAATAGGCACCTTTTACATCATGTTAGAATGTATACCGTATTAATAAAAAATCAATATTTTTATTGTTATTAATAATAATAACAATACAAAATTTAATTTATTGCTTTGTTGTCTAATGCATTGTAACGTTGCAAATTGTGCACGTTACAATATGACGCAATTCCTACGCAGCGCCGTTGGTCGCGCCATCCCCAGAGCATTTCGTATAAATAGAAGCGTAAATAGAGCACCAGTAATTAGTTTGTTATATTAGAATCGACTACCGTATCTAGACCCGCTAGACTAGGGCTAGAGCTACAAGGACGCCAGAGCTGGAGGACAAGGGGCTGCAACGAGCGCCAGTTGCCGTGCGGCGAAATGCCGACGACTTCCCTGCCAGGCGCAGGACTGGGACTTGCAAACGAGCAGCGTACCCGGCGAGGAACGCAACCTGTGGAGACAGGCACCGCGTTTCTTCGGCACGGATAGACCACTTGGGAGTTGGCTTCGGTTCGAGATTCTCCGCGTGATCCCACAGGGGAATGTTCCAGAGGAATCTTCAGAAGCTAACTCCGTATCGGGATCCTCCGCGTGATCCCGCAGGGGAATGTTCCGGAGGGATCCGTCAAGTCGTCATCCGTGAGGGGATAGTTCCGGAGCCACGAGGGAATCCAGCAAGCTACGCGCGCACCCAAACCAACAAGGAAGGGAACCAACCAGAGCGTCGCGCATGCAAATGAACGGGGGAAAATCGATCACCAATTAGATCGCGGAAAAGGACTCCTAGAATGGGGACTGGCCCTCTCTTCCTAGCGAGCCGAAGCGATCCCCGAAATCGTCCTCTTTTCGTGCGGACTAGCGGCGCAGCAGGACGATCTCGACAGCAGCGCAGCTGATTTTTTCGGTAAGCCGGCTCTTCAATTTTGTAACACGTGGCCGGGACAGGTTATTAGAGACATCCCGAATTTCGTTGCCTTCGAAAGGCTTATCGTTCCCTTATCGCGTATCGTATGAAAGTGTAGCGGACCCGTGGTGATTATCGTAATTTCGTTATTGATTTTGTTTCGCGTATTATTGTCGATCGCGTGATCGCGTAGTAATTCCGTTGTAATTATCTGGGGATGCTTGGGAAATTCGGCAGCACGAGGCGACCGAATTTCCTGAGACGAATTGAGCTCGTTATCGATTTAAGAGAGATTTATCGCCGGTAGTGCGGTTACCGATTACATAGGCACACAAAAAAAAAGCTCCTGTTCCCGGAACCAGACCAGTATATCTTTATGTTTTTGAGGTTGCTGAATCCGAATCCGGTGTCCGTTTGTCTCCATCACGTCACGTTCAAGGTCATTTCAAGGTCAAATCCTGGAAAAATAGTCAAATCGATTCAAATTATTATTCCTATATATTTTTGAGGTCGCTGAATCCAAATCCGATGTCCGTTTGATCAGACAAGGTCAAATTCAAGGTCATTTCAAGGTCAAATGTATTTATTCTGCCAAAAATGAATTTTTGACTGCAGATTCTGAAAGAACGGGAAATTTTACGTCTAGATATGTATTCAATTTTGTTGATAACAACCCCCAAGGTTATTTCAAGGTCAAATCTAGCAAAAATGTTCTAATCTAAAGTCCAAGCTGACCCCCTCCATGGGAGTGCCGGTCGACGTGTTTCCACTCATAGGGCGCCGGGTCGCGCGTGGAGTGGATAGCGGATGTGCTTCTACGTTGAAAAAGAGAAATCTGCTGAAGAAGAAAACGAAAGTAACGTTTTACAGGACAAGAGAAAAAAATGTAGGAGCTTTTTCTCTCGTAATTCAAATAAGTCTCTCGTTTATTGTAATAATGTCAAAGGATTAATCGACGAATTAAAGCCCGATACTTATAGTGCTGATTAATGGAGACTTTTTATCGATTCTAGTAAACGTAGTCTCAAAGCAGTCTTACTCCACAATACTAATGTATACGCAACAATACCAGTTGCGCATTCGACTGTTATGAATGAATCGTATGAATGTTTGAAAACTCTATTAGCAGCAATAAAATATGATAACCACAAATGGCAAGTTTGCGGAGATTTTAAAATCCTCACAATGATTCTGGGACAGTAATCTGGCTATATAAAAAAACCGTGTTATCTTTATAAATGGGATAGTAGAGATAAACAAAATCATTACGTGAAAAAGGTTTGGGAACCTAGAACATCATTCGTGGTAGGATCCGACAATATCTTACAGCAGCCGTTGATAGATTCAAAGAAGGTATTGATACCTCCATTATACAGGGTGTTCGGAAAAAACACCGACACAGGAATAGGGGTGATAGGTTACGTCATTACAAGTATTTTGATATAAGGGACCTATACCCGCAAGCGCCCCCTTCTGGAGATATCAACTTTTCAAGTTTATAACGACCGAGGTTGATCAAAGTAGAATAATATTGAGTTTTTTGTCTACCTGTACAATTGAAAAACAAATGTATCCGCATCATCTTCGAAAAGTACAAGGACTTGAGCCAAGCGGTTATCCTTTCCGCAAGCAGTTTGCGCAGTGGCACATCTATCCAGAATCGTTTCCGATATTGCATGGACATGGGTGGCCGTCATTTTAAGCATTTGCTGTAGTACATTGTTTTTGTATCTCGTAAAATTAAATATTCGTTACCATCTTGATACGTTTCTTATTATTCTACTTTGATCAACCTCGGTCGTTATAAACTTGAAAAGTTGATATCTCCAGAAGGGGGCGCTTGCGGGTATAGGTCCCTTATATCAAAATACTTGTAATGACGTAACCTATCACCCCTATTTCTGTGTCGGTGTTTTTTCCGAACACCCTGTATATAAAGTTAATGAAACTAATTCGTCAAAGCGTTGAATAAAGAAAGCGATTGTTACAAATACTTACGAGATCAATTTCCAGGTCTGTCTGATGCTAAAGTAGGCGCGGGAGTATTCGATGGACCTCAGATCAGAAAAATGTTTAGAGACAATCACTTCGTAACTCAAATGAGCTCTATTGAGAAGAATGCGTGGGTCAGCTTCAAGAAAGTATGTAGTAATTTTCTAGGCAATCATAAGAGCTCGGACTACAACAAAATAATATCTGACATGGTTGAGAATTTCAGGATATTGGAATGTAGCACAAGTTTAAAATTACATATGATGGACAGTCATGTGGACGAATTTCCAGATAACGTTGGCAATTTCAGTGAGGAACAAGGAGAACGTTTCCACCAAAATTTTAAAGATGTAGAACGAAGATTTCAGGGTAGATGGGATGAAAACATGATGGCAGATTTCTGTTGGATGTTGCAGAGAGAAAGCGCGGAAAAAGGAAAAAACGCAAGAGAAATCCCTTGCACAGATATTTTGAGAATAAACGAGTACGTTATAAAAGAAGGCGAAACGATGAAGAAGTAGCAGAGTGAAATACAAAATACACGTTCCAGCGACTCCAAAAATATAACGGAGTGATGATGCGAAAAGATTTGAACATTTTTGCTGGATTTGACCTTGAAATGAACTTGACCCTGACATACTGGTGGCAAACGAACCTCGGATTCTAACTCAGTGACCTCGAAAACATATTGACGTGGTAGTTTATTCTCGTGAAGACACATTTTCTTATTTTTGCAATTGTCATATGAACCTTCCATACAATAATATAAAGTAACCTTGAAATGACCTTAGGGGTTATGTTATCAAACAAATTGGATACATATCTAGACGTAAAATTTCCCGTTCTTTCAGAATCTGCAGTACAAAAATTCATTTTTGGGAGAATAAATACATTTGACCTTGAAATGACCTTGAATTCGACCTTGTCGGATCAAACGGACATTGGATTTGGATTCAGCGACCCAAAAAATATATAGGAATAATAATTTGAATCGATTTGACTATTTTTCCAAGATTTGACCTTGAAATGACCTTGAACGTGACGTGATGGAGACAAACGGACACCGGATTCGGATTCAGCAACCTCAAAAACATAAAGATATACTGGTCTGGTTCCGGGAACAAGAGCTTTTTTTTTGTGTGCCTGCGTTATAGAAATAGTGCGTACCCGTAGTGCGGTATTACCGTTGTGAACGTTTCGCATTCTCGCCCCTCGACTCTCTACCCTCGGCTATATAGTATCGACCCGTGATTATCGTTAGTTTAGTGACTCCCTTTGTTCCGAGTGCGCCCGGTCAGACCCTGCGACCTGTACGACCTTTCGTTGTATGCTCGACGTAGTGATAAGCGGTGCGTCGTAACACTCTCGAATAACGACTATCGGGTTTATGCTCGATTCGGTGTTATTAGGTTCGTTCGCACAGCAGTCACAAACCGTTGGCAATTGGACGATGCATGCGCAATTCGTTAAAAGCGTTCGCACAGGAGCAAACCCAAACTACTGATCGAAAGTTAAGTGTTCGTACAGAAAAAATCAGGAGTCAGAACCCGATTTCCAACCGTCAGAAAAATCCGCTGACTCTCACCAAATTTTTGGTTTGGAGTCTGCGCAGTGCGTGCTCCTTGTTTGTGTTTGTGTCTAACCTCAACTTTATGCATTTTCTTCACTGATCTATGCTGTGCATCGGTTGACGGTTTTATGATAGTAACAGTTTAGGTTATGTGAAAAATTTCACGTGTAAAATTGCATGATTAGGGTAAACGGGGTAAACCATCCAGTTATTGGACACTTTCCACTTATTGGACAGTCTGATTTAAATAAAAAAAAACAAGATTTCTAGTTTTTACTTAAATAAATATCATAAAAAACCGTACCTGGCTTAATTCTTAACTGTCCAATAACTAAGTTTTTGACTTTATCCCAGTTTTTTATTGTTGAAAATTATATTCTTTCAAACTTAAAATGGTAAGTTACTAGAATATAAAGCCAATATATTTTTAATTAAAACAAGCCACTACTCATATCTCTAGGTAGAAAAATATCTTCTTAACACGGTCTCAAATGTTGTCGCTACGCGTCGCTACTTCTCCTTATAAATGAATAAAATAGCCAACGGTTGGCGGTGATTAGCAAAATGATTTCGATGATGCGTGATTAATTAGGAACCGTCTCGCAATTAGCCTTCCAGGAAAGATACGGGACTGCGAGCGCATTCACAGCCCCTGTTTGACCTTAATAGAGATACTTACATAGTAGTAATAAAATATATTAGAGTAATAAATATTTACCCTACTGAAAAATTTCATGTGTAAAATTGTATGATTAATCGTATGTTAAATTTCGCGATAAATATTATGTCAAATTATATGTTAAATTACATGTTAAATCACATGATAAATTACATGTTAAATTGTATGGTAAATCCCATGTAAAAATCAATCAACTTTCACATGCTATTTAACACTCTATGTAACACGTGATTTAACACATTTTGTCAGGCCTTTCTTAATATTCTGTTATAATTTTTTCTGTTAGACAAATTTTACGTTAACATCTGTTTTTGATAAATTTATTAGTACAATTTTTATTTACTATGGAACAATTAATTTATCAGCCAGATTAAAAAAAGGTAATATACACACAAAGAGAGAGATGCAGAAAAGAACAAATATAATGTTATAGGCTAAAAGGAACATCGTAAGTAAAAAATATAAGTAGACAAAGATTAAAGTATGTATAAATATCGCCAGAATATAGATGACAGAAAAACGCGATATGAGCCGTTGAAAACCAGAATGGTGTAAGTCACATTTCATGTAAGCTGAGATTATTTGAGTGCAAAGTTAAGCCCAATTTGAAAAATCTGTCTAGATGATACAAACAGATATTTTAAATCGTACATATCTGTTTTATATCATCTAGACAGATTTTTCAAATTGCGCATTATTGGCGTGACTTACGCAAAGAGCAGCGCTACTTCTCGAAGCGCAATTCCGGCAGGGGTACCATCATGACGTGGGCGGCATTTTCTGCGCTTGGCACCGTTCAGCTGGCGTTCACGTCCGCTCGAATGGACAGTGCCAAATACATAGATATCTTCAAGTGCATCTGATTCCCTACCTCAGGCGCTTTCGTCGATTGAACCTCACATTTCAGCAGAACAATGCACCAATTCACCGCAGCAACGCCACGAAGGCGTGGTTTGAACGGCATCGCATTATCTACTAGAATGGCCAGCTCGTTCTCCCGACTGCAATCCCATGGAGAATATCTGGGCGATCATGGTACGTCGTCTCTAGGCCAACAATAAGCAGTACGCAACCGTGGCGGAGCTGAAAGCTGCCATTACGGAGGTATGGCGGACATTGGAGGTCGACATCCTGCTGAAGTTAGTGGATTCAATGAAGAAGCGAATGATTGACCTTCTAAAAGCCGACGGAAGCCTAATTAATTATTAATTTATTATCTTGTTGCACAAAGCAAATGTTTTTGTTTAATAAAACGTTCAATTGTCAAGTGTTTCCAACTTTTTGCACCGGTCTAAATTCCGTTTTTTGCTGTTAGCGAAGTAAAATGCTTTTGCATTTTTCTACATTTTTGCACGTAGAGGTTTTTTGGGACGCTGAAAACGATAAAACAAATGCATTGTCCGAAAAAATTCCGTAACATGTCGAAACACCATAAATTGGGGGTGTTTTCAACTTTTTGCACCGCAGTGTATGTAGAAGAATATAAAAGGCACAATACCGTGCAGAACGTTATCGTAGAAATTGCATGGCCAATGCACTGGAGAAAACTTGCACACTGCTTTCAAATGGTAGATATCGTTGTCGAAGAGTCTTCAGGAGATGTGGAGTCAAATCTTCAATAACGACTGGATTGCTCTGCATGGTCGGTCCTGCGATGTAGCCCGTGCTCTTATACTCCTTCCTCTGATCTGAAATACAAATTCGATATAATACTCCTCATAAAATATTAATTTTTTTTTCGCTGACTACTGTTAAACTCAGGGACGTTATTCACTCGATAGCCCAGCTTTCGCGCCGACCAATGCCTCCAGTCTCCTTTCCATGTTGCTTCGCCTCCGAGGCGATGGAATATCTGGCCTTCCTGAAGCTCGCGTACATCCTCCAGTCAATTCTTTCATTTTGGCTGCATCGATGAAGCTAATCTGCAACATGATGAAAGACGAGCACATGAGACGATAAAGAAACTCATTCATCTATCTGCCTCCTGCAAATAATTTCATTACATTAATTATTAATACTTACCCTTTTATGCAGGAAGCTGGATAATCCTTATTTTCCGTTTGTAGGTCTTTATTCCAAAAACCGTGCCCCGAATGTTTTAATTAATAACACGCGTTAACGTTAAACGCTGACGAACGAATCACACGCGAATCGAACTGACAGCTCGCAGACCTCGCAGATGCTCGCCTTCTTCCGTGGTGTCGATGGAGACTATAAAGTCAACAAGTTCACGCCAGAGGTGGTAGACAAATCATTGAAAATCGCCGTTCGCAGAGCACAAAATCAGAATTCAGTTGGAAATCGGTTTCCAACCGCACATGCGCAGAAAAAAATTTCCAACCAGTCACAAACTGTGCTGTGCGAACGGACCTATTTTATTGCGTATTTTCGGTGTTTTCTTCGCGTGTGATTTCGGTATTCTCGTCGCGCGTATTCTCGGTGTTATCTCCACGCGTATTCTCGGTGTTCTCTCCGCGCGTATTGTCGGTGTTTTCTTTGCGTGTATTTTCGGTGATTTCTTCGCGTGTATCCTCGGTGATTTCTTCGCGTGTATCTTCGGTGTTTTCTTCGCGTGTATTTTCGGTGATTTCTTCGCGTGTATCTTCGGTGATCTCTTCGCGTGTGTTTTCGGTGTTTTCTTCGGGCGGGATTTCGGTATTCTCTCCGCGCGTATTGTCGGTGTTCTCTTCGCACGTATTCTCGGTGTTCTTTCCGCGCGTATTTTCGGTATTACCTCCGTGCGTTATTTAGGATATCTATCGTCCCTTGTAAGGGCTCTCGTCGATTATGTCGCGCTGATAGTCCCGGTATATTAGTGTTAGTAACTGTTATCGAAAGCCGATCCGGCCGTAGCCGCAGCGTTTTTATACCATATTATTATATCGCGTGAGTCAGTCTCTCAATAAATCTAAGTGTTATTTCTGTGTTATAAGCCGCCTCAAATTCATTTCTTTGTCTCACGACCCCGCCCCTCTCCTTTTACCGATACGGGGCTGAGCTAGCGGAGTTCCGTTTCTGGTTCACGTGATCTGACTGCTACCTATTTTGACTTCCTTTGGTGTTTCGGAACACCTGGCGCCCAACATATCATTATCTCACTACCTTGTCCGAGCGGGGCCAGTTAGAGAGCGTGCCGAAGTGTGCGACTACCCGGTAGCGCCGGGTAGCGTCGTTACAACATATTAAAATGTATAACCTTTTCTTGCTAATTATGGCTTTGTACTATTGAAAAATTGTAAGGCATACGTCAAAAACGAGTTTATTTAATTGTAAAAGCGTGGGTCGTATACGCCCCACGCGGCCTGAACTAAAAGTCTTCAAAAATCGGTCCGGCACGGAACGTGTTAATGACACTTTTTGTAATGGAGAAGGTTTAAGTCCCATATCAAAGTCTACAGTTGAAAGAACTGTACGGCGCTTTATAGTCCAGTCAAATTTCCGTTTAAATCGAAAATTGAGACATACGGGCGAAAACTTGGAAAAAGGTGTGTTTTGATGTTATTAATGGAGGGAACATATTAAAAGAAAAATCTCCAACCGGGTACGGCTGTAAAAAATTATTTATTGTTGAAAAAATCGGTTCTTCGCTAATATTTTGAAAACTGCGTGACATATTGAAAAATAGTTAAAACAAAAGTTGTAGATAATAAAATTATCTACAAAAAAGCTATTACACTTTTTACCCTGTCTTCAACGCCTAAGAAGCTAGGACCTCCAGATGAGTTGAAATGTTCAAATATTCATAACAAATCCAAAAATTAAGATTTTTGCAATTTTCTTTCTTGTAACCCGTTTAGAAAAATCTCACCATTTTTCCTAGCGAAACCAAATTTTGTTTTTCATTGTTGTTTACACATGATTGATTTTTAAAGTTTTAAATGCTTGAATTTACATAGAAATTTGTAATTAAAAAATTTTGTAATTATACCATCGTTTATTTCGGATTGTTTGTAAAGAAAAACATAAATAGCAATTCAACGTATCTCACCTGGTTTGCAAGATATGCTAAATTGAAAAGGAAGGAGATTTATGCGATGATCACCACTGACTACGCAAACTGTGCCAAACATATATAGTGTCGCACCGTTCTCACTCGCGTCGCCCTGACGTTTGTGTGTGCGCGCTGCTGCAGTTGGCTGCGAGTGTCAGTGAGACTGAGGGTTGCTCTCGGCCTTCCGTACGTTGCAAGGGTTTCGTAGCATCCCGACCATGAATACCTAGCCAACCTAGTAGCCCAGGCAAGTACCTATGAATTATCTTATTTCCATTAGCGTCTTTCCAGCGCCTCCTAGGTAAACGGTTCTACTTTTGGTTGATCAACGAAATTGATTAAATTTCATTGAACAGACCTTTGAGAAACAAATTTTTGAAAATTGCGTCGCGCGAGCGTTCCAAGTGTCTGGGATTGGCGTACATTATATCATCAATGCTTCGATAGCGCAACGGTCAAGTTGCCGGGCTGGGGGTCTCGATGTCGTGGGTTCAATTCTTGTTGGTTTTTTTTCTTTTTTTTTTTATTAACTCTTTTTTTCATTTGATTATAACCCCTTCTTGTTATAGAAAGCGGTTTACATTATCGAATAAAATAATAGTTTCAATTCTTTCATAGTTTTACATTTTTTTTCTCCCTCATTGAGGTGAACAAATATTGCCGTGCTAAGACAGGACGTCGTATCTACACTTTAACACATTACAAAATACAACAGTTTTTCTGAATTGAGCCGTTGAAAACCAGAATGGTGTAAGTCACATTTCACGTAAGCTGAGATTATTTGACTGCAAAGTTAAGTACAATTTAAAAAATCTGTCTAGATGATACAAAGCAGATATTTACGATTCAAAATATCTGTTTGTATCATCTAGACAGATTTTTAAAATTGTACTTAACTTTGCACTCAAATAATCTCAGCTTACATGAAATGTGACTTACACCATTCTGATTTTCAACGGATCAATTGTTTCATGCCGTGATCGTAGAAACGCATCCGATTTTTGTTTTTAGCTGATATGTAAGAGCTGCAGGTACTCCTTACACACTTGGTACAGTAATAAAGCAGATAGATATGTTCAAATAGCCGAAAAAGTAAATATCGATGTTTTTGTAGATACGACTTCCTTAGTAGGGCAGAATATTAATTGTAAGAATAGTTGGAAACATCGTTGCATTTTTTTGCTCTCACATTTCGTTATGGGAATTTTCAGCTGCCGAGGATTTTGTTCATGATTTTGGATGATAATTGTAGAAAAAACATAAAATTTGCTTTCCCATAACACTTTTAAAGTGTAAATGTGCGTTTGGTAATGTTCCATTCGTCAAAATAAATGCTCATGGTGTCAAAATACGGTGTGCTTCAAATGTTTTTTCGACAATTATCATCCAAAATCATGAACAAAATCTTCGGCAGCCAACAATTCACATGACGAAATGTAAGAGTAAAAAAATGCAACGATGCTTCCAACTGTTCTTACAAATAATATTGTTTCATTTCAATGAGGAAGAAAATAATGGAAAACTATGAAAAACATTGAAACTATTATTTTATTCGGTAATGTAAATCACTTTCTGTAACAAGAAGGGGTTGCAATCAAATGAGAAAAAAAGAGTTAAAAAAAAAGAAAAAAAACTCCAACAAGAATTGAACCCACGACCTCAAGACTTCCAGCCCGGCAACTTGACCGTTGCGCTATCAAAGCATTAATGATATAATGTACGCCAATCCCAGACACTTGGAACGCTCGCGCGACGCAATTTTCAAAAATTTGTTTCTCAAAGGTCTGTTCAATGAAATTTAATCAATTTCGTTGATCAACCAAAAGTAGAACCGTTTACCTAGGAGGCGCTGGAAAGACGCTAATGGAAATAAGATAATGTATAGGTACTGCCTGGGCTACTAGGTTGGCGAGGTATTCATGTTCTGGATACTACGAAACCCCTGCAACGTCCGGAAGGCCGAGAGCAACCCTCAGTCTCACTGACACTCGCAGCCAACTGCAGCAGCGCGCACACACAAACGTCAGGGCGACGCGAGTGAGAACGGTGCGACACTATATATGTTTGGCACAGTTTGCGTAGTCAGTGGTGATCATCGCATAAATCTCCTTCCTTTTCAATTTAGCATATCTTGCAAACCAGGTGAGATACGTTGAATTGCTATTTATGTTTTTCTTTACAAACAATCCGAAATAAACGATGGTATAATTACAAAATTTTTTAATTACAAATTTCTATGTAAATTCAAGCATTTAAAACTTTAAAAATCAATCATGTGTAAACAACAATGAAAAACAAAATTTGGTTTCGCTAGGAAAAATGGTGAGATTTTTCTAAACGGGTTACAAGAAAGAAAATTGCAAAAATCTTAATTTTTGGATTTGTTATGAATATTTGAACATTTCAACTCATCTGGAGGTCCTAGCTTCTTAGGCGTTGAAGATAGGGTAAAAAGTGTAATAGCTTTTTTGTAGATAATTTTATTATCCATAACTTTTTTTTAACTATTTTTCAATATGTCACGTAGTTTTCAAAATATTAGCGAAGAACCGATTTTTTCAACAATAAATAATTTTTTACAGCCGTACCCGGTTGGTGATTTTTCTTTTAATATGTTCCCTCCATTAATGACATCAAAATACACCTTTTCCCAAGTTTTCGCCCGTATGTCTCAATTTTCGATTTAAACGGAAATTTGACAGGACTATTTAGGGATCATGGAACTATTAAGGACTTCCCAAGATCTGGTCGGCCTAAATCTGAAACAATTGAAGAGAAACAATTAGAAGTTGCACAAGGTTTTGTTGAAAATCCTCATCTTTCTTTACGTAGAGCAGATGATGTATATGACATTTCTCACCAAAGAATACGAAATATTTTTGAGGGGGATAAAATTTCACTCCTACAAGATTCATCTAGTACAAGAGCTTAAGGGGGGAGGGGGGGGGGGGGGGGGGGTCTAACGGGTGGAAAAAACTCTATTTTTACGAATTTGTTTAGAACTATTGTTGAAGTAGATATATTTTAATGTTTCGCATGTTACAAAGCATCATTCGAACATTTTGTAATTTTTTTGTAGAAAAATATTGAGAAATAAGCCGCTGACGAAGCATTCTCGAGATCGCCTTTTAGAAAAGATGATTTGCATTGGACACTATATTTCAGCGTAGAATTATCTCAAATCAAAAGATCAAAACTATTTAGTTAAAACAGATGTTTTTCTAGACCCCAACGATTTTTAAACATTTTTTGTTCCATTTTCAAATTTTTGGTGGTTGTTTGAAGTAAAAATTGCGATTTTTCACGAAAAAATCCGCCATTTTGTTGCTGTAAAACCTCCTCAATGTAACAAAAAAAAAGAAAAACGTTGGGGTCTGGCATTTTATATGTAGAAAGAGAGTGTACAAAATTTGAAAAGAATCGGTGCAGTAGTTTTTAAATAACGATGTCCACGGGCTTTTAAAACTTGGTTTCGAGAAAGAAGCGTTTAACCCTTAATTGCCACACTGGGGTTGATCTACACCCAAGCGAGTAGAATTGTTATAACAAATAAATGGATAAAGCCGAGGGGACAACGGGAAGACCGACCGAGGCGCCAGAAGGAAAGCGGAGGAGAGGCAGCCCAAGAAGCGCGAACAGAGATGACGCGGCTGCGGCCACGGGGGTCTTGGACAAGTAAAGGCGAAAGCGAGGCATGGGCTTTCAGGGAAGGAGGGCCAGTAGCGCGGTCCCCGAAAGATGGTAGCGCGGGGAGTGCAGGGAGCGCAGAGCCGCGGGAAAAGGCGGGAACTAGTGACACACTCACGAGCATAGGAGAAACGAGTGACAGAGAGAAAGAGACAACACACAGTGAAAGTGGTAAGAGAGACGAACATAGAGAGATCGAGGAAACAACGAAAGCAAAGATACGGATAGAAGACAAGGTTAGTTCGGAGGAACCAGGCGAGAAGTCGAACTAGAAGGAGACACAGGACAAAGAACGAGAAAAGACGAGGAAAAAGACAAGGAAATAGAAGATAGTAGAGAGCAAACCGAGAGGTTGGAAGAGTTAAGGAGGACAGATAACCTCAAAACCCGGAAGGGAGCAGGGGATGCAGACAGTAGCGCAGAGGGACAGCGAGGCAATGAAGGAGGAATAGAGGAAAACAGGGGAGGTGCACAGGAGCAAGTAGGAAACGTTGCATGGTACATAATGGACCTGAATAGAAGAGTAGCTGCATTGAAAAGAGAACAGACATACTGGGGGAAGCAGGCCTGGACATGGGAAGCAGAGGCGCTGAGATTTCGAAGAAAATTACAGGAGGAAAAGAGTAGGAACAGAGAGGAAAGGTGCTCGTTAGCAACATGGAGGCAGGAAGACCAGAACAGATGGAGGGAAGAAAGAGCTGAGTTTTTGGCAATAATCAAGGCACTGACGGCGTCACCCGTAAAGGAGCGAGGGGGAGGAACAGTCGAAGATGCGGAAACAGAATCAGAGAATGACAAGAGAATAGATAAAGAAAGGGGAACGGAAGCAAGATACAACAAGGAACCCACAAGAAGAGAAAATGTGGAGTCCGTGGGATCCAAGCAGAAGAAGCCCACATAGAGAGGGAACTGAAGCGATTGCTGTTTGAAAAACTAGGTGTGGAGCCTTGGATCAACAAGATACAGCCTAAAGGGAACGGAGCACTTCTAGTATACTTGGGATCTTGTGAGACAAGGGAAAGGATAGTACAAAGGAAAGGTAAGCTACAAGGGTCAAGTATATGGATCAGCAAGGATCTGACACCGAGGGACTCGGAGATTCAGGATTGGCTGGAAGGGGAGGCGAGGAGAGCAAGAAACAGAGGAAGCAATGCGAAGGTGGGATACATGAGGTTAGAAATAAATAGCATTGTTTATAACTGGGGGGAACGGGAAGGGAGGTTAGTAGAGATAACGGAGGACAGACAGAGGGAAGAGCGAACATTTCGCGGCCGAAGGGGGAGCTACTAGTGCGGGGGTGAGAATGATGTACTGGAACATAGCAGGGATAAGGAAGGCATTTGAGGCGTGGGATTTTTTAGACAAGTTCGATGTAATATGTTTGGTGGAGCCTTGGTTAGAAAAAGGAAACGAGAACAAGGTACTGGATAAACTTAGCAAAAGTTATAAATGGTTTACCAAAGAAGCGATTAGAGGGTACAGGAAAGGAAGAGCGAGTGGGGGGCAATTGGTAGGAATTCGGATAGGATCAACCAAGGACACAGTGGTTGAAAAGTGGAAATATGGACTAAAATTAACAGGATTTAAGACAAAAAACAAGAGCCAAAGATTGAAAATAGTTACCTTATACAATAATGTAGGAATCAAGAACATTAAGGAAGAGATAGGGGACTTAGTAGATAAGAGCTTGCGAAACCATGAAAAATTGATGATTATGGGAGACTGGAGTGCCAGGGTGGGCCTAGAAAAAGGGGTGGAAAGTGACGGGTATGAAAGGCCCAAGGATTAGGAAAATATATAGCAAAACAGAAAATGAAATAATAGCATGTGATGGGATATCGAAAAGCTTTGAGACCCAAAGGAGAGTAAAAAAGGGTTCTCCTCTTAGCCCAGTGTTATTTGCACTATTCATAGAGGGCACAGACGCAAAATGGAAAGCTAGGAATGAAGGAGGTACAGTTATAGGAAAAGAAAAAATTTTCACACTGAAGTTTGCTGATGCCATAGCTTTGGTCTCGGATGACGGATAAGGCCTTAGAAACATGCTCAAAATACTGGAAAAATACACGGAGGAAAATAAATTAGTAGTTAATACAGATGAAACAAAAATAATGATCTTTTTAGGAAAGGGGGCAGGAGAAGCAAGACAGAAAGGTGGGAGTACAAGGGCAAAGAAATCGAGATAGTAGAGAACTATAAATAACTAGGTTTTCACTTCACAACAAGGAATGAACATACTAAGCACGTGAAGGAGATAGCGGCCAAGGCGCAAAAAGCAATAAATATAGCGTGTTGGATTATGAAGAGAGCAAAAATAAATAATATAGGAAGAAGGTTGAACCTCTTAGAAATGCTGACTAAGTCTGGAATGATGTACGGTATAGAGATTTGGGGCTTGAGAAAATGGTGGAACCTAGAAAGAACGCAAGCTAAACTGGTGAAAATGACATTAGGGGTCGACAGAAATACACCGGACTACATATGGAGGGTGGAAACAGGAAGAAGAAGTATAGAAATTGAGAGTACCAATAGGGCAATTAGATATCTAGGGAGAATACTAAGGATGGAAGATCACAGATGGCCAAAGATATGTTTGAAGGAAGAGCTGAGAAGCATAGTGAACAAAAACCCTTCTAAATGGGGCAGCAGATTGGCCAAGTTATGCAGAGAGGTCGGAGATGGTGAGCTAATGGAAATGATGAGAACAGAGCAAAACAAGGAGGTATTAGCGGAGAAGATGGAGCAAGTGGTGAAGGTTAAAAGAGATCAGGAATTGCAAGGGGATTGGAGTAGGATAGACAGGTCCCAGTATTGCAGCTTCTAGAAAGAAATAAACCAAACAGTAGAGATAGAAAGTTTTTGAAATGACAGGAGATGACCAGGATGGATAAAGGAACAGTGGGCACGTATAAGATGCGGAAATGTAGGTAAATTTGGGAACAAAAGCTACAAGGATTGAAGCATGTAGGATTTGCGGAGAAGGGAAGGAAGATTTAGTCCATGTAATAAGTTACGGGAAGGCTAGAGAAACAGCAAAGAAGGAAACGCTGGCAAAACTAGAGATGAGGCTGGTCGGGGGTAAGGGCGAGGGTGAGGGAAGGACGAAACTAGAAAAATCATGGAAATGCTAAAAGCTGAACCGAGCCTGGAGTTATGCGAAATTACGAAGAACTTTGAGAAATTAGCACGAGGGAAAGCATTAGATAAGTGTGGAAGCGAGCCAAGAACGGTATAGGTCATTGGAGCGGAATCGCGGTAAAATAGTATAACAGTTTGTAAAAAAAACTATATATACTGAAATAAACTACTACTACTACTACTACTACTACTACTACTATTAACATTTTTGTAATGATAAATACATTTTTATACGATTTTTCCACAAAATTCTAGATTTTTTTAGGTTTAAACCCCCATCGTCACCTAGCAAAATAAATACCTTTTTTTAAGGTACAATTATAAGTACGATTTTTTCTTTTTTCTATGATATTTCAAACCCGGGTTCCCTAATCTTCGTAAAGGAGTGCGGGGAACACTGGGTGAGCTCCAACCGGGCGCGTCTCCGGGTGGCGGATAGGAGGATGGCCAGGGAATGAAGTGCTCCTCCTAGAGGCCCATGAAGGACCCTGGTTAGCGGGTGCCATACAGCAACCCGGGTGGCGTAAAAATCGCCCCAAGGAAGCTAAAGCCCCGCCGCGGACCAGCTCCCCCAAGCTAAGGTGTAAGCTATCGCGCCGAGAGCTGTATGACACTGGGGTTACAGTGCCGCAAACGATACCCTTGGGACACCAGGCGCCACCCCATTGTATTTAGCCTTACCTTCGCATGGCAGGCTCTGCGGGGGCGGACCGTTTAATTCCTGTCTACTCGTGGGACTTTTATGGACAATATTAAAAGCACTATTATACTGGCGGATGGGGAGGCCTCCGAGGAGGCTACTCCACTCGCTGCAATGGGGATGGATGGGCGGCGGGCTCTGGAAGGCGATGGGGCTCTGGCCTCATTGGCGGACAGTTGCCTGTCCTTAACCGGAACCGAGGAACCTAAGGCCGGGAGGGATGAAGCTTCTGCTGTTCCCTCTGAGGCCCTGGTTCCCAAACGGAAGAGGAAGAATCGCTCGGGAGCGGAGAGGATGAAGGCTCGCATGGCCAAATTGGTCGGGCTCGGGTCTTCTCCGGCGCCGAACCCGGAGGCGATACTAGGATTGGAGGTAGCGTCCGTTGAGGAGGGAGGCTCAATTAGTGGGCAACCCCTTATCGACGGGCGACAAAACGCACCTTCGAAGGGGATCAACGACGAGAGCCGGAAAAGGGCTCGGCCGTCGAATGGTATCCCCCCGGAGGTGACTAATAAACCCAAGAGAGGTAGGTTTTTCCCGAATCCTGCTTCCTATGGGGAGGCGGCTTCGAGGAGCAGCAGGGTGGCAATCGCACCATCCGGCTATCCGGAGGCCGCCTTCGACCAACGACAAGGGGACTTGATCGGGCTGGCGCTCGGACGAGCTATGGACTCCATGCCCTTGGGGGCGGAGATCCCGTGCTTCGACGGGTACAGGCTCGAACAAGGGCTCCTGGTGATTCTCTGCCCAACAGAGGCGGAAAAAACATGGTTGAGGGCCACGGTCCCAGCCTTAATGACTTGGAGGGATGCCTCTCTGACATTGTTGCAGGGGGAGAATATTCCTAGACTCGGCAAGATGACGCTGGTTATCTCGGGTATCCCGGAGGATACCAGTGTCATCTTGGGGAGACTAAAGAAGCAGAATCCCGGTCTTCATACCCAATTTTGGAGGGTGTGGGACAGGAAGGTTGGGCAGCGCTCTGTCCAACTCGCCTTAGGAGTGGACGCCATGTCACTGAAGTGGCTAAAGGAGAGGGGACTAGCGGCTCACCTAGGTATCGGACGAGTACTCTTTAAAGAGGCTCAGTCTGGTGCCCGGGAGGATCGCGAGGCTTCTTCCACAGCCGCCAAAGCATCATCGAAGGACACAAATGGAGGTTCTGGGGAGGGTCAGAGGGCCCTTGAGCCAGTTTTGATTCGGGGGTCCGGCTCGATCTCGACATTCGGCCCTTCGTGCGATGTTGCGGAGCGGTGTCCTACCGCGGAGACCTCCGGGGCCAGACCCTTGGAGCCCGCGGGTGGGGCACCGAATCTACCCCAGAAGATGGGAGGTGCCCGTAGGCCGAAGGGGAGACCCTCTAAGGCACGCGGGCTGATAAAAACTGGCCGGGAGGAGACCCTGAAGGGAGTCCAGAGGACTCTCCAAGGGACTCTGGCTGGCCGGTCTTCTGCCTCATCTCAGGGGGACACCTCTGGGGGAGGTGGGGGAGAGGGGGCTCGCTAATACGGACCCTTTCACTCCTGAGCTAGCGAGGACTGGCTAATCCATAGTCCCTATGGCTATGGAAAAGACAAATTTCTCGCAGATTAATTTGCAACACTGCAAAGCGACCTCGGCGATTTTTAGCCGAGGTCTAGCGGTGGAGCAAACAGATGTAGCTCTAATTCAAGAGCCCTGGATCTTAGGAGAGGGCAGAATTGCAAGGCTGCAACTGAGGGGTGGCAATTTGATTTGTGCACCCCCGAGAGAGGGTCCCAGGGCCTGTGTCTATGTCAGCAAAAGATACAGTGCCTTGAGACTTCAAAGGTTCTGCACCAGGGACCTAGCAGTGGCCAAGATCAGGTTAAAGGTGGGAGGCAAGGTGACTGACGTGGTGGTGGGGTCGGCCTACTTCCCGCATGACTCTGAGGATCCTCCCCCGACGAGGGAACTCAGTGACCTTGTGGACCACTGCAAAAACGAGGGGCTTCAGCTTGTGGTGTGGTGCGATGCAAATTCACACCACATCATCTGGGGCAGCTCAGATATTAACAAGAGAGGAACAGCTCTGCTAGAATACCTCTCGACGACGGATCTCGAGGTCCTTAATAAGGGGTCGAGACCTACCTTCGTCACCTCCTGTAGACAGGAGGTGATCGACATTACCTTGAGCTCACGCAAGTTGACTCAAGCGATTAAAGACTGGCGGGTGAGCGGAGAGGTAACGCTCTCCGATCATCGCCGTATTATTTTCAGCATCGAGACAGACGCGGACTCGGGTACAACGGCGATCTACCGTAGCCCTAGGGCCACTAACTGGACCACCTATAAGGGAGAGCTCGGTGAGAGGCTCCGGGAGTTGCGGAGGGGCTGCCTAAGGACAGAGGGGATGATTGACGGCGCGGTAGATGGCCTACAAGCTGTCGTCATTCAGACCTACGAGTCTGCGTGTCCGGAGAAACGACGCAGTAACAGCACCAGGGTGCCCTGGTGGAGTAAGGAGCTTGACAGACTCCGCAGGGGCACCCATAGGTTGCTGAATAAGGCGGTAAAAACCGACCGGGATCTCGACTGGGAAAATTATAGGTCTTCACAGAGGGCCTATAAAGGACTAGTCAGATCCTCCAAAAGGGAGGCCTGGAAGGGATTCTGCGAGGAGCTTGTGGCTCTACCTCTAGTCTCTAGACTGCGCAGGGTCTTTGTATCCGGACCACCTATCCGTCTTGATGGACTCACACTCCCAGATGGTAGAAGTGCGGAGTGCCATGAAGACATATTAACGCACCTCTTGGAGGTGCATTTTCCAGGCTCCGTCATCACAGTGCAAGGGATGCCCCTCATCGAAGAGATTCGACGGAGAGGTGGAACGGGGGACTGGAAAACAGCCACGAAGGTGGTCACTTTCAGCAGGATAAAGTGGGCCATTAACTCCTTTGAGAGATACAAAAGCCCTGGGGTGGATGGGATCTTTCCGGCTCTCCTATAGGAGGGAGGAGAGGACCTATGTAAACACCCCTGTACCATCTTCAGATCCTGTCTGGCTCTGGGTTATACCCCTAAGGCTTGGAGAAAAGTCAGGGTAGTTTTCATACCCAAACCGGGTAAGAGCTGCTATGACCAGTCCAAGTCTTTTAGACCTATCAGTCTTACGTCCTTCATGCTTAAAACGCTGGAGAAACTGGTTGATAGGTACATTAGAGATACCGCTCTGGTTGAAAGACCGATAGAGTGGACGCAGCACGCATACCAGACCGGTAAATCTGTAGAGACGGCTCTTCACTGTCTCGTCCGCGAGATAGAGGGGTCTCTCGATAGGAAAGAATCGGTTCTGAGTATGTTTTTGGACATTGAGTGGGCATTTGATAATACCTCCTTCGAAGCTACATATATGCGAAGCGACGAGAGGGTTCCGCATCGATGATTCTATCGTCTGCTGGATCCAAAATATGCTGCAAACGCGGATGGTTTGGGCCAGTCTTGGGGATGCCGAGGTAGAGGCCCGGGCTGCCAGGGGTTGTCCGCAGGGGGGGTGTACTTTCTCCACTCCTGTGGACTCTGGTGGTGGACGGGCTTCTAGTTAAGCTCAGGAAGGCTGGCTTTACCGTACAGGGTTATGCCGATGACTTGGCTATCTCTGTTAAAGGTAAAGATCATGGATTTCTAGCGTGGCGGATGCAACGCGCGCTGGTCCTTGTGCAGAACTGGTGCCTGTCTCAGTCGCTGAAGGTTAATCCTAACAAGACAGAGATGGTACTGTTCACGCGTAAGAGGAACCTCACCTTTGTGGCTCCTTCCATCTTCGGCGTAAAGCTGAAGACCTCTGGGGCAGTGCGCTATTTAGGGGTGACGCTGGATAGCAAACTCTCCTGGAGGAATCACATCGATAAACTGGCTCAGAAGGCAATTTCCACCATCTGGGCCTGTAGAAGGATGTTTAGCTGTACATGGGGGTTGAGGCCGAAGGTGGTGGCATGGATTTACACCGCCATCTTGGTACCTCAACTCTGCTTCGCGTCGGTGGTATGGTGGCCCTCTCTCGCAAGGGACATAAACCGCAAGACGCTACTTAGAGTCTATAGACTTACATGCCTGGGAATCACCGGTGCATTGCGTACCACTCCGACCCTGGCCATGGGGGCCCTCATCAACCTGGCACCTCCGCACCTTATGGCGGAGATTGGGGCGAAGAAGACGGCGCTGCGCCTGCACTTCAGTGGACACTGGAGGCAGGCGGCTAGGGGGCACGCCGCGATCCTTCGGGGAAACGGAGTGCTGGAAAGGTTCGCTTCAAAGAAGGGGGATCGATGCCAGGAGAGCTATTTCTTCTTTCAGCGTCGATTCCATGTTCTCCTTCCGGACAGATCGTCCTGGGAGGAGGACAAAAATGGCCTTCTGTCTCCGAAGGGACTCGTCTGGTTCACGGACGGGTCCAAGATGGGGAGAGGAGCCGGAGCGGGAATCTGGTGCGGCGGGCCTAGGGTGGAATTATCTTTCGCCTTGGGCAGCGACGTCACGGTTTTCCAGACGGAGGTGTTTGCCATCTGGGCCTGTATCAGATTCATGCTGAACAAGTGCTACAGGGGCAAGGACATCTACATCTGCAGTGACAGCCGGGCTGCGCTCGAATCGCTCTCCTCAGTGAGAGCCACGTCAAAGCTGGTCCGGGACTGTAGGAATCTGCTGGAGCGACTCTCTTATGAGAATCAGGTAAAGCTGCTGTGGGTACCGGGTCATACCGGAATCCATGGCAACGAGAAAGCCGACGAGCTGGCTCGGTTAGGCTCTGCGCAGCCTAACCCTGAGGCCGGACGGGTAATAGGTGTCTCAATGGGGACTGTGAGGGAGATGGCTCATAACTGGATTAAGGACCGCTTCGCCGACCTTTAGGCACCGTCTCCAGGCATGAGACACACGAGGGCCCTCTTCAAGAGACCCTCTAGGAAGCTGAGCACCACGCTACTAAACCTGGATAGGACCCAGCTTCGATTAGTCGTGGGGCTGGTCACTGGGCACTGGCCCACGAGGAAGCACCTGAAGAACATGGGCCTCTGTACGGAGACCCTATGCCCCAGGTGCGGTAATGAGGAGGAGACTCCTCTGCACGTACTGGCGCGTTGCGAGAGGTTGATGGCCCTAAGGACTACTATCCTGGGGGCCCCCTTTGTTGATGACGTCGATATTGGGGACGTCGGGGTGAGTGGGCTCCTGCGCCTTGCGAGGGAGGCTGACATACCCCGATGTCACGTTTGATTGGGCTACCCTAGCTGGGGCCCGGGCACAATGGTCCAATAGGACTGAGCGCCCGGTTTATGCCACCCATCAATTCATCATTCACCCCTTAGAAATGTTTTTCCGCACATAAAAAAAATATGTAGCTCTTAGATTTTGACATAGAATAACATATATCAAAATGAACGAAATCGGCGAGGTACACCTGGGACCGTTTCCTTGTAAGAATAAAGTCATGTCAGAAGGGGGAGTCACGGAAGAGTTCTGGATAGGGAGGGGGGTGAGGCAGGGTTACCCCCTGAGCCCACACCTATTCTGTCTACCCCGACAGCAAAGCGTGGATTTACACGCTAGCCGCACGCAGTGCTGCCACGTAGTGGCGTCACTGTGGTCTCACCGTGGCATGATCGCGTGGCGTACATAAACTAAAAGCACCGTGGCTACACAGTGAACACACTGAGTGGTTCACAGCGTAAAGACACAGTGGTTACACTCACAAGGAGAGTATTCGAGGTGCACCTCACCGATTTTCTTCATTCTGCGATATGTTGTAGTACATCAAAAAACATTAGACACATATTTTTTTATACGTGCTAATTCGGTCATTTAAGGGGTGAAAATCACCCTTAAACTTGACCCCCTAAAACCAATTTTCTACGATTTCTCAAAAACTACGTTGAATTTCTTAACGAAACAAATTGAATATTATTCCTTAACGAAAGACGATGACATGTGAACTACTTTTACACTCGGTGGTTGCATCCCTCATTTTTCGCAGGGGTAAAACTAAGTTTTTCCACAATTTTTTCGCCACGGATGTTACCAAATTTATTAAATCTGGATAACACACAATTATTTTATTATAAAGAAAAAAAGAAATTAAAGTTGACATATTTCGGGGTTTTTCGAAAAACTTCCCCTCGAAAGGGTAAACCACCCCTAAATTAAATGTATTTTATTTTTAATAAAAAAGTTCTTATTTTCTTCATTCTGCGATATATCATAGTGCACCGAAAAACATTAGACACGTATTTTTTTTGTTGCGTGCTAATTCTGTCATTTAAGTGTTGAAAACCACCCCTAAACTTGACCCCCTAAAACCAATGTTCTACGATTTCTCAAAAACTACGTTGAATTTCTTAACGAAACAAATTGTTACGTCGCAAAACCACTTCGAACCGCTGAACTACTCTTTATTACGGATTGGGAGCAGAAGGGAATTTGGAGGTGGAAGGGACCGTAGGGGTTAATGAAAATGGCCCTCTTCTTCGTTGCGCCCGTCCCAGTTTTCCTCGTTCCCTTCCTCCTCGTTCCACCGATTATCCTCTTCCTCATTGGCGGAATCCCAGTCCTACGGGGGGTCGAGACCTACCTTCGTCACCTCCTGTAGACAGGAGGTGATCGACATTACCTTGAGCTCACGCAAGCTGGCTCAAGCGATTAAAGACTGGCGGGTGAACGGAGAGGTAATGCTCTCCGATCATCGCCGTATTACTTTCAGCATCGAGGGAGACGCGGACTCGGGTACAACGGCGATCTACCGTAGCCCTAGGGCCACTAACTGGACCACCTATAAGGGAGAGCTCGGTGAGAGACTCCGGGAGTTGCGGAGGGGCTGCCTAAGGACAGAGGGGATGATTGACGGCGCGGTAGATGGCCTACAAGCTGTCGTCATTCAGACCTACGAGTCTGCGTGTCCGGAGAAACGACGCAGTAACAGCACCAGGGTGCCCTGGTGGAGTAAGGAGCTTGACAGACTCCGCAGGGGCACCCGTAGGTTGCTGAATAAGGCGGTAAAAACCGACCGGGATCTGGACTGGGAAAATTATGTCTTCACAGAGGGCCTATAAGAGACTAGTCAGATCCTCCAAAAGGGAGGCCTGGAAGGGATTCTGCGAGGAGCTTGTGGCTCTACCTCTAGTCGCTAGACTGCGCAGGGTCTTTGTATCCGGACCACCTATCCGTCTTGATGGACTCACACTCCCAGATGGTAGAAGTGCGGAGTGCCATGAAGACATATTAACGCACCTCTTGGAGGTACATTTTCCAGGCTCCGTCACCACGGTGCAAGGGATGCCCCTCGTCGAAGAGATTCGACGAAGAGGTGGAACGGGGGACTGGAAAACAGCCACGAAGGTGGTCACTTTCAGCAGGATCAAGTGGGCCATTAACTCCTTTGAGAGATACAAAAGCCCTGGGGTGGATGGGATCTTTCCGGCTCTCCTACAGGAGGGAGGAGAGGACCTATGTAAAAACCTCTGTACCATCTTCAGCTCCTGTCTGGCTCTGGGTTATACCCCTAAGGCTTGGAGAAAAGTCAGGGTAGTTTTCATACCCAAACCGGGTAAGAGCTGCTATGACCAGGCCAAGTCTTTTAGACCTATCAGTCTTACGTCCTTCATGCTTAAAACGCTGGAGAGACTGGTTGATAGGTACATTAGAGATACCAATCTGGTTGAAAGACCGATAGAGCGGACTCAGCACGCATACCAGACCGGTAAATCCATAGAGACGGCTCTTCACTGTCTCGTCCGCGAGATAGAGGGGTCTCTCGATAGGAAAGAATCGGTTCTGAGTGTGTTTTTGGACATTGAGGGGGCATTTGATAATACCTCCTTCGAAGCTATATGCGAAGCGGAGAGAGGGTTCAGCATTGATGATTCTATCGTCTGCTGGATCCAAAATATGCTGCAAACGCGGATGGTTTGGGCCAGTCTTGGGGATGCCGAGCTAGAGGCCCGGGCTGCCAGGGGTTGTCCGCAGGGGAGTGTACTTTCTCCACTTCTGTGGACTCTGGTGGTGGACGGGCTTCTGGTTAGGCTCAGGAAGGCTGGCTTTACCGTACAGGGCTATGCCGATGACTTGGCTATCTCTGTTAAAGGTAAAGATCATGGATTTCTAGCGTGGCGGATGCAACGCGCGCTGATCCTTGTGCAGAACTGGTGCCTGTCTCAGTCGCTGAAGGTTAATCCTAACAAGACAGAGATGGTACTGTTCACGCGTAAGAGGAACCTCACCTTTGTGGCTCCTTCCATCTTCGGCGTAAAGCTGTAGACCTCTGGGGCAGTGCGCTATTTAGGGGTGACGCTGGATAGCAAACTCTCCTGGGGGAATCACATCGATAAATAGGCTCAGAAGGCAATTTCCACCATCTGGGCCTGTAGAAGGATGTTTAGCTGTACACGGGGGTTGATGCCGAAGGTCGTTGCATGGATTTACACCTTCGAAACTGTTTCGCGAAAAAGAGAGAGTGAATGAGAAGAGGGACAGCGAGAAAAAGAGGGGACATGACTCGCGCAACAGTTTCGCGTAGAATTTCGCGCAGTGAAGACCCGGCTTAAAAGTAGCATGGCCACGCCTCCCCAGTGAAACTCCACGTTGTGGCCGGCACTATCGTGACGTCACTAGCCGCTAACGGTTTGCCTGCGCTAGATATCTAGGGTTAAATATCTCGAAAAACTATTGAGAAGTTATCGAGACATACTGCGGAAAAATTTAGAGAATTTCAAGACGAAACGATTGGTTTTTATCTCATGGTAGATATCTAGCGCAGGCAAACCGTTAGCGGCTAGTGACGTCACGGCGCGGCGTGCCGCTCGACCGGCTGTTTCAAAAGTGGGTGGAGTTTATCGCAAACTTAATTAATCTTTTACGGCTTAATTTCGCGTCAGAAAAAAAAAATTAAAAAACACGTCCCATATTTTTTTACGTGCTCAATCCATTTATGATGTTAAAAAAATATGTGCAAGTTCCCTATTGATGCCTTCATGAAAACATCTTTGTAATTTAAGAGAGAACGGTTGAAGAAAGGTATTCAGTGACGGCTTACAATCATTATCATGCCACAAACCTACAGTTATTATAAATGATTCTCTCAGATGCTTCGGCAGTTCCGCAATTACAAACATCAACGGCCAACAGTGACTTTTAGCACTGTTAATAACAAACGAATAACGTTTTCTATGAATAAAAACATATAAAAAGAATATAATGCTTAAAGTTCAATATTCCAACATTTTTATATGTTTACAGATTGATTTACTGTAATTTTAGAATGTTTCCACATTACCCGCACTTTTTCCCAACATCGAAAAATGTAGTCAGTTAGCCAAATATGTTCTAATTTTTTAAGCACATGGTTTATAAACTTATGTCTTATGGTCCCCTATTTCCAACATTATAGGGCATATTAAGGCAATTTTTAAGGTTAAAATAATGATTCACTGATTTTTTACAAATTAAAAACAAACTGGGTTTCCACATTTGCACCACATCCTTTTGGGATCTGACATGGGGGAGGAGCTTACTTCGAAAAGTTTAATATGGCCGAAATCAGTATACTGCCAACATAGAATGTAGTTATTATTTAATTATTATTTATTGTTTCGACACGCGCAGGGCTTCGCGAACCCTTCCCAACTTTCACCAGACTCGCGGGAGGACATGGGCACCCTTTGCCCTCCGCTATCATCCATGGTTGACCTCCCATAAATTCAGCCTTCGAGACGCGCATACGCCTCTCCTTTGACCGCATCACGGGACGTCGACGTATCTGCACATCTCCTCGGTGTTTCTCTCACGTTTTTACTCTTCCACTTTCTCGAAACTTTCTTCTCGCATCGTGAATTGGAAAAAAACCCGCCCTTGTACCGAAGCGTACCCCTTTCTTTCGAGCCCCTTGCGAGCTTAATATTAATATGTATTAATAATAATGGCTTGTGTACATTAATCCAATGCTAGTTACTCGCTAAACCCACTAAACGGTATACTAGGAATAGTTTTACTTCTCGCCATCAGACGGCGTATCGAGACATGTCAGATCCCAATACTTAGTTTGATCACAAATGTCGAATTCGAAGAAGTAAGAAATATCGCTTCTGTCTGCATTACATGAGGCACACTCGACGATTTCCATATTACTACCGATGTAAAATAAACATTGCTTACAATAACAATGTTTAATGATATTACATGAAGGTGCAATATTTTTAACGTATTGAAAAAGTTAAAACACTGTTTTCGGTATTTGGTTATCGTTAGGGAGCTTATTATGTAGCATTCTCAACGTTTCTTTCAAGGCAGCTTTTGTAAGTTTGTGATTAACGTACAAGTTTAACAAATCTACAACACTTCGATCGAGAGACGTTGCGCTATTTTCATGCAACATAATGTTAAGCGCACTTTCGCATGTATTAGACCCAGCATCATCATCATCATCATCATCATCATCATCATCGTCACTCTCGCCGTCGTTTGTACTGTCAACGTAAATTTCGTTATCATGATGACCAGGGTTATCGACATCGTTATAACTTAGCTCGCCACGATCACCGAGATCATCTTTAACATTCGTACTTCGCTCGCCACGATCATCGAAATCATCGTTACCATCCGTACTTGTCAGCACTACCGTCATCTAATAGACTGCTGTCACTTGAAGAATCAGCACTGTTATTTTTATTCAAATTGTCACCATCAGCTGCTATTTGCTGTCATCTATATAACGTTCTCAGTGGAATCTAAAAGAAGCATAAATTTAAAAGACAGACGAATATGCAATGGGCATAAAATTGTAATAAAATATAGCAAAAGCAAGTGAAAAATAATACACGATAAACGAAAAATTTGTTTCATTTGTCAGTGTAGTAAAAGATTAGAATTTAATTAATTTGTTAATTTAGGAATACCATAGTGCAATTTTATAGTACATAATTAATTTTGAATAGTGTAATACTATAGATAATTAATTAAGTATTGTTGGAAATGTATCAAAATACACCTACTGCTAGCGCCATCTAGTATAAGCATTTTAAAGTTGTCTATTGTCAACCATCTTGTAAGCGAGTAATCCATAAATGTATCATGAAAGAGCACTCAGTGTTTCCCAGTTTTCCCGAATTTTCGAATCATAACAACAAGTATGAGGCCATAATGTGCAAATTTCACGCACTGAATGACTATACAATATACATATATAAATAGATGCATATACATAACATACCAATACGGTGAGATCTTCTTTCTAAAGTTTGTACTTTTTCTTGGGCGTTTGCTGATCATCAGACGACATATTTTTGGTAAATTCTGTGCTATTTATAAAAATAATATACTGCAAAGAAACACTTTCGAAGATTTAGTCCATTTACCTGACGTAAACATTAATTTATTTTGTATCTTCATATATACATTATACATGAATATTACTGCGTGTGCATGTACCATACACTTACTTGACTTACTTTTTATATCTAACTGGAATATACATATAAGTATGTTCAAAATCACAACGAGATACTTCTATAATTTACTATATTTTAATGCTTTTATCCTGTTTCTTACCAGCGCAGTTTGTGCACGTATCATTCGCAAAAAGCAGCAATCGCCTTGGATCAGCCTGTCACCCCGCATTAGTCATCCTGAGAAGCTATCATGCGTGCATTACGATTTTCACAACTTCAAACGCGTGTTTCAATTTACACTTAACCTCGATTAGCGTCGTTCGATGCGAATCGATTAGCGATCGGTAATACATTATTGTGTCGCGATTAATGTCGTTTACAGTGCTAACGGTGATAGAAAACTGTTCCTCATCAATTGTGACGCGGATGGTTCGTCGAAGATGCAGAGGTCATTTATGACGAAACGCAGCTACCGAAAAATGGTGAAAAGGTGTGCTTTTTTTTGGCAAAATGTGAAGTACGAAGGAACAGTAATCATGCGTTCAGGTAAACTTGTATACAATTCTTTATAAGATAAACTTCTTCGCAATAATGCATGTGATAAACGGCTTAATGCTACGTAGTATGTATGTAGGATCGGTGAGAAGAATGCGCTATACCTGAGTAACGGCCGGCGAGTTCCAGGAAGGCGAGGAACTCGAGTAACGGCCGGCGAGTTCCAGGAAGGCGAGGGACTCGAGTAACGGCCGGCGAGTTCTAGAAAGGCGAGGGGCCTGAGTAGCAGCCAGCGAGGCCGCTCCTCAGGCATAAGGGATAGACGTAGAAGGGTAGACGGGAGTAGAGAGGGGGTGAGAAGATATAATAGACCAGTAAAAACGAAGCTCTGAAATACGACTTTTTGAGAACCAGGCTGCGTTTTGGTTTAACGTTGTCATTTGACCTTATAAAGCTCTGGGTGAAGTATCGCGGTTTTCCTCCACGGATTATGGTTGAAAAACAATAACAAATACCATAAAAATGGGTTATTCGAGAATAACTCGAAAACTAAGCGAGATATCGAAAAAAATTTTAATTCAAAATTGTAGAGCTTAAAATTCTCTATAAAAAAGGTTGATACAGTTTACCCCCACTCCCCATGGTTTACCCTCTAGAGCCGCGCGAACGTTGGGGGGAAAAAAAATCGTAAAACATAGAAAATTTAACATTTTCGAATGCTTCTTTTTTTAAATTGCTTAAGAAGTTCTCTAGTTTTTAAATAAAATTATATTTTTTTTCTTCATGCAATTGTTTAAAAACTGTCAAGTATTTACTTGCCGCCGGCCGTTACTCAGGTATAGCGCATTCTTCTCACCGATCCTACATACATACTACGTAGCATTAAGCCGTTTATCACATGCATTATGCATGCAGGCCGGGGGTTTATTTAAACGATATCTCTCGATATATTCAATTAATGTTTCTTCTTTGTGTTCCATAATTTTGTTAGTTAAATTCCCTACATATTACACTCGTCATTTTTTTGTAATTGGTGTAATTTTTGAAATATCTGCGTTTAAAAAAATTTCTTTTTCAACTACTTGGTGCGTCCGGAGAACCGCTGGTGCTACACATATAGTCTATGGCTGCGCCATTCACACTTCCCCCTTCTTCTTTTCCCCCATGGATGGAGGATGCTCGACTCGGGCCCTCTTGAGTCTCGCTTTCCTCAGTTTAAACTTCTCTAACCTCGACCGCTTTCGCACAGTAAAATATGTTATGCACCATTACATTAACTATATTATAAACAAATTATGGGATTGTTTCGCTCATAAATAAAGTAAAACAACAAGGTGGAATTTTTCAATAATTGTTATTTTATATACTAAAAATACCACCACCGCCATTTTTTTATATAGATTGAAGCATGATTAAACTATGACATATAATTTTTACTTAATTGGTGTGGTTGACCAAGTCGAAATAAATTAATGACAATGAAACAAATTTGCTTCCGCCGTTTTTCTAACCTAATAGATACCGGAAAACGGTGCACGCAAAGTTGTGCACCTAATAATTGAAGAGGTAAGTGAATGAAGGGGTTATGTAGAAAAAGTTGGTTCAGAGATATTTGAGTTTGTAGGCCGCTTTACCAGAAGTTACATTCGGACATAACTCTTTCATTCACTTACCTCTTCAATAATTGTACTCGTTTCCACACCACCATGAAAATGGGTGGCCATGAAAATAGGTGCAAAATTTCGACTCGGGCTTCCATACTCAAATTATGCTACACTATTGAATTTCTTTACGACGTTTATAAAATGTATAAAGTAAATGTCCCTATCTGCGTTTCTGCCCCCATTCCCGCTCATTTTGCAGATTTATGTGGAAACAACAACATTTTAATCGTTTATCAATGAATAATAATATGTGTGATAAATAGCTCATTATGTGGCGAATATGTTTCAATGATTCCAAAAGTGAATAATTACGAAAAAAAAAAAATAATAAAAGAGTTTAGTTGAGTAGACCTCTGCAACCAATTGCATTCTTACAATCTAGGTTAGGCCATACATTTTGTTATGGACGCTTATATTTTGACTAGAAACGACTTCATTACAAAGTAAATGTGCTCCAAACAGGAAATACAACATTACGAATTGTAGAAGTGGAAAAACATTTTTAATTTTTTTTCTGTGAAAAAATGGGAAAACGAGGATAGGGTCATTCAATAGCGACGTATGCCTATATTCGTGAATTTTTCACAATCGTAAGTTTCAAGTGGAAAAAATTGTAAAAATGGAATGAAACATAGATTTTAAGTATGTAACACTTGACAATTATATTCACAATAAATATAAACATAACTTTTTCAATTTGAATCAATTTCGGTCAATTTTTAGTGCAATTTATATCATCTTAATATGTTTACATACTTGTTTATATAAGAATAAATAAAATGTAATCAAAGAGTTGTGATATGATAAGAGATTTGAAATTCTGTATATTGGATGCTATGAATGTGTGAAAATAACTTCTTCAAATGAAATATGTCTTAACTAACTTGAAAATAACTTTAGATTTCCAATTTTATATATTTTTCATCTATTTTGTTTATATATCGCTTAAATTTGGAATACATTTGTTTCAAAATCTATACATGACCGATTTGACGACTTTGGACGGTAATGGCGACATCGGGCGGAACGCGAATGGGGACATAGCGACAAAGATAGGGGCATGAGCGTATTTTCATAAATTTGTTATTAATTATTATTTATCAACAATAATTGAATGACATTATTGCAATATCTTCTCTAAAGGTATCCTTTTAGGGTATAGTACTGCACGGTAATAGGGACATTTACCTTACTCTTATAGAAATGAATGTCATGAATATTTTTTTTTACTTATTTGATGAAAGTAATATTAACCTTTAAACGGAACTGTCGGTCTGTGGGACCGCTATTTCAACTGTTCTGTTTCTGGTGACTTGCAAAATGTCATTTTTAAAGGTACTACCAAATGAACAAGTAATTGTCATGCTTTCTTTAACTACAGCGGCGTTTATCCCGGCTGATACAAGCATTAGAATTGATTGATCAATGGTTAGTACATTAAGGCCCACTTGTTCAATGTAAGTTCAAGCTGAACCAGCCTTGAACTTACATTGAACAAGTGGGCCTAAAAGTGACTTTTTGCAAAAGTCACCAGAAGCATAATCCGTGACGCTGGGTGTTCATCTTTCATCATTATCAACACGTACACGGAGTTTAAAATTTGTTTTATCGATAAATTGCAGAAATTGTCTTACATTGAAAATGTAGCGGTCCGTCAGACCGGCTCGTACGGTTAGTGTTATTACATTCACGCGTTTGACGGATGCCACACCGTGTGACAATGCAGTTGGTATCAGAGTGTTCATTATTTCGTAAATATAAAATATTCCTTTTTAACGAACAAGTAAATTACGATTACATTATGATTACATTAATTATTATCAATAATCAATGTCTTCTAATTTGTTTTTAGTTCATTTAATTGTAGAATTACAATTTCGTTTTAGAAACACTAAATAAAAATGAGTTTTATTCTCACTGTTCGACACTTATCCCTTCTCCTTACCCCTCAGAACTAATTCTTTAACCATTTAATGACAATACATATAAATTCCTTGATTTAAACGAACGAATACTACGCTTTAAACGAAGTAGCGGTCTGACAGACCACGGGCTACCGTTAACGTTGTATTTCGGCAGGTTTCCATTTAACCCTTTGAGGACCAGCAAGGAAACTTCGCATGATGCCATTGGAACATAATAATTGAAGAGCATAGGCATATATCTATAACATGAAATTGACGCTCTTTGTAAGAGAAGTATAAGATATTATCTAATCTTTATACACGAGTTCGATCAAATGAAAAAGTATACATTTTCCAGTTTAAACCTCATAAAGGAGTACGAGTGCATTTTTTATGTTTCACTGCCAGCGATTTCAACAAGAATTTCAAAAACTTTGATTTTAAATTTGATGGGAGAGGTAGTATTCCTAGATATATCGAAAAATAATAATATACGTTAGAATGCCACATTCATCTTCTTTCAAATGAATACAAATTTTAAAATCGACGAAGGTTATTCATTTTTTACGACCAGGAATTAAGAATCAAAATAATGACGTTTTGACAATATGACCATTAATTACGAAACATTGGTTATGAATTCCTTGGTGACCGCTTCGTATGGGTAATTATTTTTCGTGTGAGAAAATTCATTTCGTTGACGAAATCTATCTTGGAAGGGATTGTTGAATCGTTAACGGAAGTGATCGACGAAACTTTACATCCGTTAACGAATTACATTCCGTCCACGAAAAACATTTCTCACGCGTCGAGATTAGCCCCCCCACCCCCCTCCTATTCAATGCAGTTCATAGCAATTCACAAACAGAGCATACAGACTATGCATTTGTTCACGATTCGCAGCCCGGGTCGACCCATCATAAATTAAGCCACGGAGATGCGCGTACGTTCGTCGCAAGACCGCACCCCGGGACGTCGACGCTCTGCGTGTCCCGGAGTTTTTCGCACTCTTTTTACTTTAACGCTTTTCCCGAATTGTCGAGACTTCGAATTCGGAGAAAGTGTTACAGTAAA
Organism: Xiphydria camelus; assembly: GCA_963678675.1. NCBI lineage: Eukaryota > Metazoa > Arthropoda > Insecta > Hymenoptera > Xiphydriidae > Xiphydria > Xiphydria camelus. The sequence goes on from OY783194.1 coordinate 9,695,566, forward strand.
AAGCGTGCGAAAGACTATCCGGGGAGACACGCAGATACAGTCTGTTAACCCTTAAATGCATGATTTTTTGTTTAAAAATAAAAAAATGAAAAACTGGAAGATTTTACAAAACTAATACAGGGAGAAATAAAAATAAAAATTATATTTCACTGAACCGTTTTTTTTTTTCGAAAAAAGGGTATGTAGCCAAATGGCAACATCATGCATGTACATAGTATGACATTACATTACGTGTGAAATTTTTTGACACAATTATTACGTTTATTGAAACATAATTCTACATCGCACTTCTCACACTTGGTATAGGTAAGTCCTTTGCAGTTAGGCAGCTTGCATTTCATTTTCTTATCCCGTTGCTCGCCGGTTGTCTGCAGACTGGGAAATGTCAATAATACAGTGACATGAGCGCCATGTACCAACAAATGCTTATAGCCTATTATAAAGCAGTATGTAGCCCAACGGACACTCTATGCAGCTAGTCGATATTTGCTCTAGTGTGAGTTTGAAAGGTATAGTAGGCAGTGTGTTGCCGAAAAGCAACAATATGCATTTAAGGGTTAAGTAAGAGCGTGTACGGCGTTATTCATAAAAAATTTATTGAACAATGTTTTTTTCCACATACATACATTTAACATATTCCAAGGCAATGCGCAATTATATTCATAATGAGTCCAATCACCACCATCGATAATTACTTGGCATCTCCGAGGCATACTATCCATCAAATTGTCGGCGTATTCGCGGGGAAGTGCCTTCCAAATGCGTCGAATTTCTCAGGATAGCTGCCTTATAGTGAAGATACATTTTCATACATCAAGCAGAAGCTTCGAGGAAAACGTGTTTTCATTGTGAAGCAGCTATCCCAAGAAATTCGACACATTTGGAAGGCACTTCCCCGCGAATACGCCGACAATTTTATGGATAGTATGCTTCGGAGATGCCAAGCAATTATCGATGGTGCTGATTGTACTTATTATTAACATAATTGCGCATTGCTTTGGAATATGTCAAACGTATGTATGTGGAAAAAAATATTGTAGAATAATTTGTTTATGAATAACGCCATACACGCTCTTACTTAACAGACTGTACGTCGACGTCCCGTGATGCGGTCCAGTCACGACTGGACCTTCGCGCGTCTCTATTTTTTCAATTTCTGTAATTTCGTCGGAAAACGTAAAGTAAAAAGCCTTCCGGCAATACAAACCGTATCGTGTAAGGACATTTTTAGGGACTTTAAACGGAGGAGAGCGAGTAGAGATACAGGAGGGTAAGGCTTAACTCAGACGGTGCGACAGCAGTGCGACAAAACTGACGCACTCGGTCGCACTCGGTCGAAAGTACGTCGCACGCGGCAAATCAGCATGGAGACGCAGCGAAGTACTCACACGGTGCGACTTCCCTGCGACAGCAGTGCGACACGCACCTCGCGCTTGTCTGTATGACATCTACAGTGGCGGTGTCGTTGTGTTAGTTTGCCGCGCATCTGCTCACGCGGTGGGACAAAACTGTCGCAGGAAAGTCGTCGATTCCTGCGACAGCGTGCGTCAGTTCTGTCGCACTGCTGTCGCAGTGAAGTCGCACCGTCTGAGTTAAGCCTAAGGGGTCCGAGTCAAGTACCTACCACCATTTATGGGGGGAAAGAAGGGTGAACGGCGCAGCATAGACTATATGTGTAGCACCAGCGGTTCTTCGGACGCACCAAGTAGTTGAAAAAGCAATTTTTTTAAACGCAGATATTTCAAAAATTACGCCAATTACAAAAAAATGACCCGAGTGTAATATGTAGGGAATTTAACTAACAAAATTACGGAACACAAAGAAGAAACATTAATTCAATATATCGAGAGATATCGTTTATTTACTTGACAGTTTTTAAACAATTGCATGAAGAAAAAAATATAATTTTATTTGAAAACTAGAGAACTTCTTAAGCAATTTAAAAAAAGAAGCATTCGAAAATGTTAAATTTTCTATGTTTTACGATTTTTTTTTTCCCCAACGTTCGCGCGGCTCTAGAGGGTAAACCGTGGGGAGTGGGGGTAAACTGCATAAACCTTTTTTATAGAGAATTTTAAGCTCTACAATTTTTGATTAAAATTTTTTTCGATATCTCGTTTAGTTTTCGAGTTATTCTCGAATAACCCATTTTTATGGTATTTGTTATTGTTTTTCAACCATAACCCGTGGAGGAAAAACCGCGATACTTCACCCAGAGCTTTGTAAGGTCAAATGACAACATTAAACCAAAACGCAGCCTGGTTCTCAAAAAGTCGTATTTCAGAGCTTCGTTTACTGGACTATAAGCGAAGGATAGGAGGAGAGAAGTGGTCTTAGAGTTCGCAGAGTTCAGAGATGGTAGATTGAGATTCAGTGGTAGAGGTCGTAGAGATTGAGGTTCGGTGTAAGTTGAGTGACGTTTGCGGGCAATATATTTAGCCATGTATATATTTCCTGTACATATTTCGTTGAAATACACGCTCATATCGTTTTGACATCCTGTTCTCCATGATTTTGATCCCACATGTATACAATAGGTCTGTTCCAACCGAGCCGAAAACCGTACACCGAACGGTACACGTCATGCGCAGTAGAGAAGGTGGAACGGATTTTCACTACTGCGCATGACCGTTTCTCTACTGCGCATGCGGCTGACGTTCACATGGACGTCAGAGGTCTGGTTGGAACAAACCTTATATTGTATACAGAGGGTGACATTGTGAAAACTTGCCACCCCAATATCTCAGAAAGTTACAGAGATTTTCTAAAAAAGAAAATACGGTTTCGGTAGTGGAGAGGGGGAACCAAAATGACGTAATCGGAGACGCACCCCCTCCAACCCCCAGAGGGGTAGCCCCCCCCCAAACTTTGTAATCTTAAATAGCAACCCTCCATGTGTGATACAACGTTGGAAAGCTCTTTAAAAATGCTTTACAACAACACCCAATTTTGGTACCTTTCGATTAATAGTTTTCGCGCAAATCGAGAAATAAACTGCTAGAAGTAAGTTTTGTCAATCTATTTATTAAAGGTCAATTGCGTTACAATACATTTTCGAAATGATTTCCATCACCTGATCTTACTCCCTACGATTTCTTCTTATGGGGACATCTGAAATCTGTCGCTTTTCAAACTCAACCAGCAAGCATTAACCAACTGAAATAGAGAATTACGCAAGAATGTCGCAAAATTTCAAGAACATTTGAAAAAGTCCGAAAAATCAATGAAAATCATTTCGAAGATTTATTGTAACGTAATTGATCTTTAATAAATAAATTGACAAAACTTACTTCTGGCAGTTTCTTTTTCGAGATTTGCGCGAAAACTACTCATCGAAAGGTACCAAAATTTGGTGTTGTAAAGCATTTTTAAAGAGTTTTCCAACGTTGTGTGTATCACACATGCGGGGGTTGCTATTTAAGATTACAAAGTTGGAGGGGCTACCGCTAAGGGGGTTGGAGGGGGTGCGTCTCCGATTATGTCATTTTGGTTCCCCCTCTCCACTGCCGAAACCGTATTTTTTTTTAGAAAATCTGTAACTTTCTGAGATACTGGGGTGGCAAGTTTTCAAAATGTCACCCTCTATATGTATATACGTGTGTGTATATATACAGGGTCTTCAAAAAGTCCCGGTACGGCTGATTATCTCAGCGGGAAATCATTTTAGAGAAAAATGTTTAATACAAAACTTTTAGGATTTTTCCCTGGCTACCCAATGGTCATATTGGATTTGACCTTGACCATGACTTTCAAGGTCATATCAAGATCAAATTGATCTTTTTAAATGCGAACCCCTATTTTTGATACCGGAAATGAAACGAGCGGGGAATTTCACATTCAATATGTCCTTGACCATTTTTTTCATGTGACCTATAAAGGTCAGCGGAGCGCAGTGGGAAATGTCCTTGAATTAGAAGGACAACATTCTTAATGGCTTATTCAACTTAAACCAAATTCGGTATAGGGGGTTTTTTGGGTCGCTCATCACGAATCTGAAGTCCGATTTTAAAAATTCAAGATGGCGGATCCAATATGGCGGATGATATTTTCGAAAATTGACGGATTCGTGCCAAATTTGGTATATAAGTGGGTTTTTTGGGTCGCTAATCACGAATCTGAAATCAGATTTCGAAAATTCAAAATTTTCCAAATTTGGCACGAATCCGTCAATTTTCGAAAATCTCGTCCGCCATATTGGATCCGCCATCTTGAATTTTTGAAACCTGACTCCAGATTCGTGATCAGCGACCCAAAAAACTCCTATACCGTATTTGGTTTAAAATTGATAAGTCATTAAGAATTTTGTCCTCCTAATTCAAGGAAATTTCCCAGTGTGCTCCGCTGACCATAAAGGTCACATGAAAAAAATGGTCGACATATTTGAATGTAAAATTTCCCGCTCCTTTCATTTCCGGTATCAAAAATAGGGGTTCGCATTTAAAAAAAATCAATTTGACCTTGATATGACCTTGAAAGTCAAGGTCAAGGTCAAATCCAATATGACCATTGGGTAGCCAGGGAAAATCCTAAAAGTTTTGCATTAAACATTTTTCTCTAAAATGATTTCCCCCTGAGATAATCAGCCGTACCGGGACTTTTTGAAGACCCTGTATATATGTATAACACAAAAACTACATAGAGTGCGATCAAGAAATACGCACTCAAAATATACTGATATGACGGTATAAATACGATATAAGTGTTTTGTCAATTTTTTTCGTCATTGAAATAATGCATGTAGGTAAATAAATTCTTAGATAAATTAGGTAATATTGAAGGTTTAAATGAAGTCTTAGTTGTTTGAATAATTCTCACCTTGTAAAAATGTCCTACTGCTTTATAATTGGCATTACCGACGTGATTTATCAAAAACATACGCTCAATATGAAACATGAATACAATCTTCTGGTGTATTCCATGCAAATGCTGACTGTTGCCTTGAAATAACTGTAAAGCACACTTCGCAATCATTATTTGTAGATGTGAAACATTTAGATGTTTAGGCATTAGTGCCGCGCTACGGCGGTGAGAACAGCTGTTAGCGTAGCGATATCGCTACTTCTGGCGTCGCAGGCATGGCAAAACTCGGGACGCATCGGCTCTCTCCGCCACGACTCGGCGGTCCCCTCTTTCCCCGAGTAATAACTTTATACTTCCTACCACACGCTCACTGTATCGGTATACGAAGCAGTACGGAGCGTTCTCTATAGGGCTCGTGCATGCCCGAGTGGTGGCGCTGCAGTAGGCAATATGAGCCGTTGAAAACCAGAATGGTCTAAGTCACATTTCATGTAAGCTGAGATTATTTGATTGCAAAGCTACCTAAGTACAATTTGAAAAATCTGTCTAGATGATACAAACAGATATTTTAAATCATAAAAATATCTGTTTTGTATCATCTAGACAGATTTTTCAAATTGTACTTAATTTTGCAGTCAAATAATCTCAGCTTACATGAAATATGACTTACAAGGGAAGTTAGGGAACCCGAAAATTCAGAAAATTCCGCCATTCCGTGTGCAAGTAGAGTAGTTCAAGCATAATACAAAAATACATTTCATTGGTGCGGAATTCCAGTTTTAAGGGGTGAAATCATCCCTTGAAAAAAATGCAGATTTTTCTTCTTCACGGAATAACTCCCGAACGGTGAAAGATAAGGGAAACAAGTTGAAATAAAAGTTTTATGGTTTTTTCCGATCTATAAAACTGGGGCAAAAAAATTCTGGAAAAAAATTTTTTTTAAGTTACCCCCACCACCGACCCATAAAAATGGATTTTTGGATTTCTTAAGTCTATGAAAAAATACCTCTTAATAACCTCTTTCCATACATCTGCAGTCTATTATGTATCCTTTTTTTTTAATTTAAAAAATCTCGAACTTTAAGGCCGTTTTGACATAAACAGTGAAACGGTCTTATGAAACGATATCTACATTTCTATTTCCATAATTTCATACAGCTTTTAATTATTTTAGCAAAACACGTACTTATAATTACATGAAGAATGAAACTTATTGAAATGAATCAATGACATGTATTTTTCAAACTACACAAATAAGATATCGTATGAACCTCAATGATAACGTTGAATGACGCAGGAACTATGTCGACGCTGACACCGATAACGTTTTAGCAAACATCCCGGTTTGTGTATTGCGAACATGTTTGGCTCGTGACTATTATCGTTACATGTTGATAAGGTATCCCTCTTCCGTTCGTAAAAAATCTTATGTAAACATGTTTTCTTATTAGTATAATATAAATATGGCTGATAGATGTAGCTTATTTCCAGTTACATTTACGACTGCAATTAGTTACCATTCTATTGGAAACAGTTATTAATCATTGCTCCAAAGGCTTTTCATTATAAAATGGCGCCGATTAACGTTTCAAACGTAATAAACATGTTAACGACTACGTTTCAAATTACAGAGTTGGCACAGACCTCTATAACATGAGATGAAATTGAAGATCATAATCAAATTCGTGACATGAACACTTTTAGAAACGTAGATCTCGTACCATTAATTTAATACGATTACGTATTGGATTTTGCTAATCCATCTCAACCCCATGGAGCACAGGTTGTAGAGTACCCTAGAGTTTCAGCAGAAGAGGAAGATAATTTTGAACATGCAGAATGCATTGTTGATGACGAAGATGGAAAAGTCAACCTGAGTTATAAGAGAAAAGCTGTTGAATTTTAGAAAAGCGGAAAAAAGCCCGACGATCACTCACTAGTGTGCAGACAAAATTTCGCAAAGTTAAATCTTTGCCACAGCTATATAGATGGGAAGAAAGTGTACAAAAAGGTGGAATGAATGCAGATAAAATTGAATTTATTATGGAATACGTTCTGCAAAGATTTGAAGAAGCTTGTGACAGAAGATCTATTATTCACGATATGGATTTAAGGTTATGGGCTTTGAAGGTGAAGGACTTGGTGGACCTTTCCGAATTTAAGGCAAGCAAATGGTGGATTTGGAAATTTAAAAGAGTGCATAGAATCGTGTCTCGTAAAATAACAACATTCAGGACGCAATCTACGTTCCAAGATATTGACAACCTGCAAAATATTGTGAAGACGTTTGTATCAAACGTAAAATTAAATATACCAACTATTGGATTTGAAGAAATATATAACGCAGACGAGAGTGGCTTCAATCTCGAAGTACATTCAGGGCGAACATTGGCAAAACTAGGAGTAAAAACGGTAGAAGCAACGGTCCAATCGGTATCATCTACGACACACAGCTATACTATAATGCCTATCATTTCGACAAGTGGACGTCTTGTTTCACCACTGTACATAGTTTTGAAGGAGTCTACAGGAACATTTGGCCCAAGTGTGGAAGAATCTCTATTTCGTCCAGCTAACATTTACATTCAAGCTTCAAAGTCAGGTAAACTTACGTCTAAACATTTAAAAACTTGGTTCATCCAGGTGTATTTACCGAATACTGGCCATAAAAGCATGCTACTACTCGACTCATGGACGAGACATTGTTCGAGTCAACTAGAGACGTTGATCCCACAAGACAAAGAAGTACAGTTTTCAGTGATTCCGAAAAAAAAACGACTAGCATTATTCAACCTTTAGATGTATTTGGATTCCGGATTTGGAAGAATTTCGTTCGAACATTTTCTGATAATGTACTTCTTCAAGAAAAAGATATTAGTTTGCACTCGCGCAATGAAATAATTAAATTGCAATCATTAACACACAACCAGCTTTCGTCGCCTAGATTTAACAATCTTTTCCGATATACTTGGTTTAAAAGCGGAATCTAGAAACGCATCCCGGTGAATTTCAAAACCCTGTAGATTTTTGTTACTTTAGGAGTGGAAAGCACATACCCATATGTAGTATTTGTGGAGAAGTTGCTTTCATACGCTGTGCATGGTGTGCCGAGTATTTCTGTTTTGAACATTTCTATGAACAATATCACTACTGTACAAATTATAATCCGTAATTTTAGTGTATTTGCCGTTTTCTACCATTACAGCTGTTTTAATGTAGAATCCATTAATAAAATATGTACAATAGATACAAATATTTTGTTTATCAGGATTCATTGAATGAATGAATGAATGAATTCGTTTATTTATATGTCATAATTTGATTAATGTAACTGCGGATAAGCTATATGTATGTATATTATAAATATAATAATCATAAAACGTACTTACATAAGATTTTTAACGAATGATGAAGCCGAATGAATGAATGAACGATCTCACCAGCATGCAGTAATAAGGCCCGGTGCACACATCCGATTTTTAAACGTGCGGTGCCGCTGCAGCGCCGGAATTGCGGCGGCGATACCATGGATAGATTGTGGCACGTCACCGAAGGTATGTGTGCAGCGGCACACACACATTCTATCTATGGTATCGCCGACCGCAATTCCGGCGCCGCAGCGTTTAAAAGTCGGATGTGTACAGCGGGCCTTATAGTCACGAGTCAAACACATTCCTATTATGCAAAACGTTATCGGCGTCAATGTCAACATAGATCCTGCGTCATTCAACGTTATCATTGAGGTTCATACGGTATCTTATTTGTATAGTTTGAAAAATATATGTCATTGATTCATTTCAATAAGTTTCATTCTTCATGTAATTGTAAGTACGTTTTTGCTAAAATAATTAAAAACTGTATGAAATGTATGTAAATAAAAATGTAGATATCGTTTCATAAGACCGTTTCACTCTTTAAGTCAAAACGGCCTTAAAGTTCGAGATTTTCTAAATTAAAAAAAAGGATACATAATAGACTGCGGATGTATGGAAAGAGGTTATTAAGAGGTATTTTTACATAGGACTTAAGAAATCCAAAAATCCAATTTTATGGGTCGGTGGTGGGGGTAACTTAAAAAAATTTTTTCCCAGAATTTGTTTGCCCCAGTTTTATAGATCGGAAGAAACCATAAAACTTTTATTTCAACTTTTTTCCTTTATCTTTCACCGTTCGGGAGTTATTCCGTGATGAAGAAAAATCTGCATTTTTTTCAAGGGATGATTTCACCCCTTAAAACTGAAATTCCGCACCAATGAAATGTATTTTTGTATTATGCTTGAACTTCTCTACTTGCACACGGAATGGCGGAATTTTCTGAATTTTTGGGTTCCCTAACTTCCCTTGTTAGACCATTCTGGCTTTTAACGGCTCATATTCAGTGCTACAGTGGCCGTCAACAGCATTAAATACGTTACAAAGTGTGCCTTTATACAGGATGTCCCGCGCAGAACCGACAAGTTGCACTTCTTAAAATTATTGCAATTTCGACCAGTTGCATATCTAACAGGCGTCCCGTGACGAATGTTGTGTTTTATTCACCAAAAAACTCGTATTCATATATATCTGCTCGGTATACAATAAAAAAATGAGTGGTGTCGGTTTTTTTTTCTATACCCTACCGGGACTCGAACCTGCGGTCTTTAGAATGAGTTGCTTCGAAACTGGGAATGCTTTCGCACTCTACCAATTGAGCCACCGACTCTTTAAGGAGGATCGTCAGAGAAATGACTTCTCAGAAACCGTAGTTAAACATTTTTTAAAATACTTGTGAACCCATTTTAATAAGAGAAACAAAAATCAAACAATTTCACTCTACAGTTTTATCGTAATTAATTTTTAAAACTTACGAGATTAGCATTGAGTCTTGTGGAGAGCATATTTCAAATGCATAGAACTTGCGATTTTCAACCGAAAGCAATTCTGGAAACTATGAAATGAGTTTTATCACCACACGAACTTGTTTCTACTAAATTATAAAGAATTTTAACTCTACAGTTTTTTTAATATAAAGGAAAAACTGTCGAAAAAATTAAATATTTCATGTGCATCGTCCGCCATCTGCAAAAACGTGGCAACATCGTACTATGTGACGTCATAAGCTATTGACGCGAAGCGTGCTGGTAAATTTAAAAGTACGAAAGTACAAATAGGATAATGTATTGACAGATTTATTTTAAAAAGTACAACTAGATATACACTGTGAAATACTTTCAAACGATTTTGAAGAATAACATTTCTATGAACACGATCGTTTCAAAATGATATGAAAGTAAAAAACCCTACGAATAATGAGAAGCCACTTTTGTTTTTGAGTTCATTGAATTCTGATATGCATTAAAAAATATGAAATTATTAATAATTGAAAATTTAAACTACGTGCCGAAAATTATGCTCGATCTTTAAAAAAGGAATATAATTTATTAAGAACTTCCGACCGTGCATTAACTCGATTTAAAACTTGTTCTAATCCCTCTTTTCCATTTTTCAAGTAAGCTTCTGAAAATGTTGTAAATTCAATATTTGCTCCTGCCAATTTGGACAGCATGGACTCGAGATTGAGGTTATAAACAGACGTCATGAACCGCTTCAACGCGTTGTCCGTCGATAAGAATTCTGTTTTACCTACCGATTTGCTACCAACTTACAAATATTGAAATGCTATGTTGCCACGTTTTGCACACATTTTACATATTTAAAATAAATTAAGTTTGAAGTTATAAAATGGTTTTCCAATATTTATCTTATTTTTTAGATTGAAAGTAACAAAAAGGAAAAAGAATTCAGCACCTATATTTATTATTGCAGTTTTTATAAAACTTAAAATTTCACTATTTGAAATTGGCAACACACGTCGATTTCTTTGTTCTTTTTCCCCTTCTACCTCACCCCGAAGAGCACTGACGATCCTCCTTAAGTGGTGTCGGTCGACTCCAGTTATATATAGAAACCAGACATGACAGTGATTGCTCACGAAATTTTTAGAGAAATATCGTTCAGTATATTATTTTTGAATTTTTTTATTATAGATTTCCCTACCTTGCCTTTAAGCGTTGAAGTCTCCTACAGTTTACCACACTTACACAGAGAAATTCAAAAACATTCTGAAATAATCAGAGAGAAGACAGATATTCTCAGAGAAAGATCATTTGCAATTATTTTTGCATTTCTTAAAATTGTTCTAAATTACTCTGAGGTGCTGAATTTCCTACAAATTCTTAGAATTCATTAGAGAAGCTTGGAAGCTCTCAGATGTAATGAGAGGAAAGGAAGAAATTTTCAGGTAAATATCGCATATTATTATTTCTGTTGATTTTGAAACTTCTCTAGTCTTTTCTGATCTTCGCTGAAAAGTATTACAATAAATTAATGAAAATAAAACTAATAATTTTTTGCTATATTAACAAATTCATGTCTTGGTAAAATATGTCGTTTACCCAATTTATTTGCACCCCACCTTTGCAGTACGAACATAAATTAGAATTTGTTATTATATTTTATTAGGTGTACAATTTTGCTTGCTCCGTTTTCCTAACGTAATAGATAGCAGAAAACGGCAGAAACACAGTTGTACACCTATTAATTAGAATTTTTATGCTTAGTCTTTAATAATACCTTAACAGCTTGAATAGAAATAATTACTTTACAAAAATAATAGTATTTGTTTACAGTTACTTATTATTAACGCGAATACAATTTACTACATATAATAGTATGTACATATGAATCGAAATTAAATCAAATTAAAGGTATTATTTCATGAACTGACATAGAAACTTCGTTTTAATTGGACAAATAATAAATAATTGAAGCTATATGGGAACAAGAACTGACCGTTGTTTTGCCGTTTGTGTGTCTCGCGTAGTACCCATTCTAATAGATACCAACCTACCGCTGTACCTCAAGTACCTTTATGCAAGCCATTTACAATTTGTACGATAAATGGTTATATTGTCCATATGTTAGGTCCTTATTTGGCTTGGTCCTGGGGAGTCCAAGCGCCGTTTATATTCGAACGCGGCGCACCCCGTCCTATTGTATGGGGCCCCTGTCTGGGGAGTCGGAGTCTTGCCTCCAACAGTAGCTATAGAAGTTCGATGCTCGCCACCCAGAGGAGGATTGCGTTGCGCATCATCTTTACGTATCGCGCTCTTTCTCTGGAGACGACTCTGTTGCTGGCCAGAACTCCGCCCATCCATCTTCAGGCGGAAATGTACAGATGAGTTTATGAACGTAGGAAAAATCTCCGTGAGATCGGGGAACACAATCCTGTGAACGCAAAGGCAGTCTGAAGTGCCGCACGGGTTCTTACCCGGACTGACAAGTGGCAGATAACTTTACAAGGGGACGCCCTCCCGGGCTTACGAGTTAGAGAGGCAATCTTACCTGTCTTTGTCGACTGGTTGGACTGTCGACATGGTGGTATATCGTTTCACCTTACGCAGATACGGTGGGCACGGTTGCTTCGGGGAGTTTCTTTAAAGGATCGATAAAGAGCCAACCTCCCGGTGCCACCATTGTAACACGGATGTTGATACCCCGGAGCATACCTTGCAGGACTGCCCCGCGTGGACAGCAGATAGGATGGAACTGCAGAGTCGTGGGTGATGACCTGAGCTTGAGGACGCTTGTTCCCTGCATGCTCAGGCAGCGTCTAGCATGGGCTAGGGTTGCTACCTTTGCTAAGGTGGTGCTGAGTTGCAAAGAGGTCACCGAGCGGGAGAGAGAGGCTGCTGGTCGAGGGCGTTAGTTCTTCTCCCCCCCCCCCCCTCCACTGGTCTGCCGACCACTGAAGACACGGTTCATGCAAATTCGGTGTGTGTAAACCGTGATATCCTCCCTGGCATCCGACCTGACATACAAGGAGGTCGCCGAGGAAGACGGGATCGAAAGAAGAGACGGGACAGGGTCGGCAATTTTTCCCCCTCTCCCCCCTCTTATTGGAGGACCACACAACATTCTTCAGGAAATAGTGTGGGTTGGCGTGCGGGTATGTGGGCTCGCCCACCACTCCATTGGGAGTGTTCATGTGAACCGACTGGTGCATCTTTACCCACGTGCTGAAATTTGGCATGGACATTGACCATCGCATAGAGGCGGTAGCCTGTATATCCTCCTTGGTTTTCACCACCTATTCTTTCCTCCCTACCTACCTCTCCCCTCCTCCACCCCCCTCAACTTTATACCTTTCCTTAACTCCCTCAATAATACTTCTTTTCTTCTCATTACATTCTTTTAGATTATCTTATTTTCTCGACTCTGCGCTTTACATTCTGTTTCTTATTGTGGCTTATGTCGTAAAGTGTTCTAGTTACACTTACCTGTGGTGACGCGTTTCACCTGTGGTCACTTGTTTGTATGGTGTGCAGTTCACTTCTCACGCCACCATGTGGTGATATGGACGGTCCTGCGGATCTTCCTCCGCAGCCCTTCCGCCCATGGAATGTTGCGGGCACATGTCATGTTTTCGAGGGCAACATTTAGCTCACCCCCTCGTAGGTCTCCTGATGGTTAACCTCTTTGGCCTAACCGGGAATACCTACATCACAGGGTTGGTTTTGGGCTGGAGGTTAGGTTTTAGTGGGTAGGGGGCCCTCAGCATTGCACTATAGTAGCATCGTCTTCGCTATCTATAGCTGGGGATCACTCGAGTCCCACACTACCAGAGTTTTCCCAACCCGAGTGTGCGTAAAAAGCATCTCCCCCTCCTTAAAAAAAAAGGTCCTTATTTGGCAAATGTCAATGATGCAAAGATTCTGCGTGATATTTTAAATCCTTCACCGAAATTGAGAAACTTGCTTCGTAGAGGAGATGATTTAGTCCTTGATAGAGGCCGTCGGGATATTATAGAATATTTTAGAACAGCAAGGTTTTGAAGTACTCATGCCTGCATTAACCCGTAGTGGTCACACTAGATCCAGTGGACCCCAGGTTAACTTTGCGTCTACGTACCTTCGAAAAGACGGTTTAGAATAGAACTTATGACGCCACCAGTGGTTGATTGAAGGTACTACAATAAGTTTAAAGGGTTTTCGAAAGTCAGCGTGACGTTATTGCGTCTGTAAACAACGATTTGTACGGACGTTTTTCTTTCTGGTGTCCAGCAGACCCAGTGTGACCATAGTGTGGCAAAATCGGAAGAAAACGTGTGTTCAAAAAAATTTTTTTTTTCATTAAAGTGTGATTGAAAATGTAAATATTAGTGCGCACGTACTGTCATTTTTTCCTTTTTGCCACAATCGGACGAATTTATGCGCTGATTGCGCTGGGCAAGAGTAGTTTTTCAGTTCCTATAAATTTGTTTTACTTTTCTTAATGTAATTATTAATAAAATATACATTTTTTCTCATAAAAACCGTTTTTCACTTTATTTTACACGTTCAAACCCAACCTTTTTGATTTTACGAGTTTCATGAAAATTGATATTTTCCAATTGTAAAATAAATATACCTACTTTTTTCAAAGCTTGTTATAATACTGTTTTTTTCTTAAAAGTATACTATTTTGAGAGTAAAACGCAGGAAGTTTTTTGCTCTATCTCAAAAATTGAAATTTTGATGAATACTTTTGTGAAAAAAGTCAAATTTCTCGACAAATTTTTTTCTTACGTTTTTCAATTTAAGCAAACTTTAAAAAGGAGAGTAGAATTATTGGATTATAAAGAGGAACTCTTAAACTAAATTCGAGTTCAAGATTTGAGTCGATACATTAAAAAAGACGCAAATAGCAACTGTTTTTGTGCGTGGGGTCCATTGGACCCAGTGTGACCACTACGAGTATCGGGAGGCCGACATACCTCCTCAAAACGCATGCAAAATTTATCGCAGTAGGGCTCGCTCATTTCGTAACGGGAAACAATATCCATACCAAACTTATCACACTTTCAGATCAAATATCATTAAAGGTTTCTATAGTAACCAAATTATATATTTTTGTGTAAAAACATCTGCATGGCACCTACAATATTGTCACTTTCAGAATCTAAATTGAAGGCCGTACAAACTACATCTGTTACAATAGGAACATAGAGTGAACATTTCTGAACAAAATTCATAGAAAACTTTTTTCAGAATACGAAATAGAAACGATAATATCATAGCTCGCGTAAACAATTGCATCGTTAATTTTAACCGCAGTAATGTGCTGCCACACATTAGCGAAATATACGTACTTCTTAGAGGCTTGAGCGGCGTTGCCAGTTTGTTTGCTGGTAGAACGTATTCTCCCGCGTTAATTTTGTTGTCTACCGCATGTCCTATGGCCAACCGCGCAGGTGAGCTGCGACCTGAATTCTTGACTTCGGCAGTATTTATGGTACAGTTAGAGTGGGCTTCAGACGAGTGCGCTGCATAAGAATGAAAAGTGTCGACTGCTCTTCTAATAGCTGTCAATTCGGGAGATCGAAGCGTTTCGTGTAACCTCAAAACCGTAAAGTTTTGAATTAGTAGTGAATAATTTGTAGAAGTGATGAGAAATAATCATAAATAATCTTCCGAATTGACAGCCATCGGGAAATCAGAGACTACGCTTTTCGCTCTTACGCTGCGTTCTTACGAAAAGTGTGAAACGTCTGATCTCCCGATGGCTATCAATTCGGGAGATCGAAGTCTAAGCTCGAAATCGTGAATCTTTGAATAAATGGTAAGTAATGTTCAGAAGTGAGAGTTAACAATCATTCGGGTTTTTTCTATGTCCAACCGAATTACACGCCTCATGCCTATTTGTTTCAGAAATTATTTCCGCGCTAGCACCGCGCGTGTCTAGGAAGTAGTTTTACGAAGTGGCGTGAGCGATACCTAAGGTGTCAATTCGGAAGATTATTCATGATTATGTCTCATCACTTCTACAAATTATTCACTACTAATTAAAAACTTTACGATTTACAGGAAACGCTTCGATCTCCCGAATTGACAGCTATTAGAAGAGCAGTCGACACTTTTCGTTCTTATGCAGCGCACTCGTCTGAAGCCCACTCTAACTGTACCATAAATACTGCCGAAGTCAAGAATTCAGGTCGCAGCTCACCTGCGCGGTTGGCCATAGGACATGCGGTATATAAAAGAAAGTGTCGAGTTAGTTACACTATTTATAACTAAAGAACGGCTGGACAGATTTTTATGACCTTTGACTGTTGGATTTGTCTCCGCCACGAATAGCATAATATCGTCGGACTTATCACGTAAGGGCGTATCTCACAAGGGGACCCCGGCAGACGTCAAATCGATTTTGTCTTGAGAATTTTTTTGGTGAAAGTATATCGAAAAATATTAGACACGTGTTTCGGCTTTTTCTTTGGCCTTTGTTCCGAAGAAAAAAATTTTTGAGAATCTCGTCGCGCGCGCATTCCAGGTGTCTCCGGGATTGGCGTGCGTCATGTTACCAATGCTTCGATAGCGCAACGGTTAAGTTGCCGAGCTGGGAGTCTCGATGTCGCGGGTTCAATTCTTGTTGGTTTTTTTTTTTATTAACTTTTTTCATTCGATTACAACTCCTTCTCTCTCTTGTTATAGAAAGTGGTTTACATTATCGAATAAAATAAGTTTCAATTTTTGTTGATAGTTTTACGTTATTTTCTTCCTCGTTGAGGTGAACCAATATTATTTGTAAGAACAGTTGGAAACATCGTTACAATTATTTTTATAGCTTGGTGATTTTTTTATGTCTAAAATTATGCGCTTGAATGCCTTTTAAATAACACGTATGGGTCTATCCTAAGTTAGGCCTATACGTGAGATTTAAATCTTGATTATTTTGAGATACGACGAAAAAAATATTATGGAGAATAGCAAAAGTATAAAATGTTGAGGTACGCCGGGTCGTGAGATAAAAATATAAGGCTTAAGAGAGAGCAACCTATTGGCAGTCAACTCAATTTTCAAATTTTTTGAGATACGGCCTTACGTGATAAGACTGATGATATACATATTAATACATTAAAACATCTGAAAAATTTACAAAAAAAAATTTATTAAGAAAATTAATTTTTCTAGAGAAGTTTCCTCACGTATTTTGGAAAGTAAGAAAATAAAAAACAATTTTGTGAATCAGTATCGTATATCACAAGGTGCTTCAATGAAGGGAATCGACCAGAGTGCAACCCATCCAGCAAATAGTTTAACAGAAAGTAGTGCAATAACGCTACGCGAATCATTTCGATTCGTTTCAATAAAGCAAATGCCTTGCTGCAAAGTGAATTAAATTAATTTAAATGTAATTAAAATACATTTCGTTTTTAAGCTAACAGAACATTTATTGATTCTGAGGCGGTACGAAGTTCGCCGGGTCAGCTAGTATATTATATGTAGAATTGGAACCGTTACTCGAAAACGTTCCAGTGCAACATATTCAAATAAGTATCTTCAGTGCGCGGATAAAGTCTCCCCCCCCCCCATTTTAACTTTTGAACCCGTTAAGTTAAAAAATTGACTAAAATATGTTTAGGGTAATTTTTTATGAGCATTCTTTAGAGACTAATTTGTTTCAAAAATCAAAGATGGTGACTCTGGCACTAGCAACTTGAAAAATTCAAATAGCAAGGGGGGATCGTGTTGCACATAATATTAAAGCTAATCAAATTAACTACGCAATGGTTTTTCAAAAATTTGAATCGGTCAATCCATCTCAAAGTTACAAGGGTTTGAATCTGGGTTGCAATAAGTATTTCGGGACCGCGTATCTGCTGCGGTATCCCGATCTAAATGGGAGCGAGCCATGCTCTCGCCACTGAGGCGGGCGTAAGACCGGATCGTGTCCACACTGCATGCATTCGGCAACATCGCTAACCTCGCGTAGCTCCACCCCCTTCTGGTGTTTTGACATTACCTCGTCTCACCGCTACCCCGCAGCAGAAACTAGTTAGCCTGGTATGTCGGCCTCTTAAAAGGAAAATATGCTCAGTTGTCGTGTGAAGAATCAAATCACTCTCGATATGCCACAAAGTTCGGTGGCCAGTAGAAGCTATGCATGGGATTATCAAACAAAAGTTCAAACTTTTAGATAAAAAACTTGACAATAAAATACTTCCAAAAACCAGTTTAATTTGCAAGATGGCTTTTTTCTTACATAATTTGGTAAACGTCTAAGGGCCGGTTTTACCAACACGGTATAAACGCGGTATAGCGCTATACTGAGAATAACCAGCAATAAGCCCTATGGTTATTCTCAGTATAGCGCTATACCGCGTTTATACCTGTTGGTAAAACCGGCCCTAAATAGCGACGTTGAGTTATCTGAAGAAATCGTGGAGTACATGAAATACAGACGTAATTTAAACGATACTCTTAGGCCCTTCGGACACTACGCTACGCAGGTATCCGGTACCTAAGTCGCGAACTCAAGTCGTAAACAATTGGAGACGCATAGCTCGCACACTACGCTACTGAAGTCGCAAGACCCGCGTCGTCTTCCTTTCTTCCTTTTCGTTAATTTGTTCTAATAATTTATTTTCTTGCTTCACTGTGCATTTTTCTGAGCTTGGAGTATCATCTACTATTACAAATAAATATATTTATTTCCAATTAAATTAAAGAACTTTGTACTGTTTGTTGATGGAAGAGAATTTGTATAAAAATCCAACATCCTGTTTCTTCGAAACTCAGCGTTTTCGGACCCATGTTCATAGGAATTTTTCTTCTTATTTTCATCCAAGGAAGCCATCCTTAAACTTTGTCACAATATTAAAGAATCACCCGGTATATTTACTTACTTGGCCCAACAAAATATTTTTCCGCCGTAATGAAGTATACATTTATTAATTGCAAATAAACTCTTTTTTCAGTATACGAAGTAACTTTGATCGAGCGAACGAAGTATTCACTAAACTGACAAATTTCTAGAAAGTCATAAACGGAATCAAGGAATTTTACTTCCAAATTTGACCGTGGTAAAACATTAATCGCTGTTTCTCAGAATCTCACATACATTACAAATTCTATTATAGTGCACATTATAGTGTACGAAGTTCGGGTGGTGTATTTCGGCAAACAAAAACTGCTAATGTGTTCGCAGTCCTGCACTTTTCCCGAAAGCCTAATTACCGAACGAATTCTAATGAACCACTTCTCGCAGATACCGCTATATTTCGAATGCATTCGAAATGCATTCAGCTTTGTAAAGGAGAGAAATAACGATTTCAATAGATAACCGAATATTTCGGCAAACAAAGGTTCATTCCGACTCGTCCAGTAATTAACCCTTTCAGGAAAGGTGCGGGTCTGCGAACTCATTAGCAGCCTGGATTCGCCAAAACATACCGCTTCGCTGATAGCGAGATTAACCCTAGTTTGGCGAAGTATTTATGATCGCGATGCTATTGGGTTGGAAAATATAAGTTCGTAGCGTTTTCTTTTATTTTTTCACATCATCTTTTCATCAAGACATCTTTTTTGTCAAAGACTCGTCTATAACACTTTCTTCGTACACGTTGCAAATGTCCCGAGCGGCTGCGGTAGCTTTTTGATCTCGATGAAAAGCGAAGAAAAGCAGATATCGAAACTGCTGATTTTTGCCTCCTGGATATTCCACTTCTAAGACAGAAAAATAATAAAAAATTCAATTATTCGAAATAACAATTATAACAGTTTTTATAGAGCAGAAAGAGCTCTTTCGAATACATATAAACATATTGCCAAACAACAAAATAATACGTTGTAAAATAAAAGAAAACATAATTGTGCGACCGGACAGTCTCGGCGACGCGAGTATCCGAGACTTGAGCATGCCGGTCGCGGGAGACTAGCGCCGCCGACGAAAGTCGTATTGCGTGGTTTGTGCGAACATCCATTAGAATGTATTGCAGTAGTCGCCACGATACTCGTCGACTATCAGATACCTGCGTAGCGTAGTGTGCGAAGGGCCTTAGTATTCCAATCGAGAAAGATGGTTGGAAGCGCAGAAAAGTACCGTTTCAATAAATAACCTCATCTGATTTGTTAGATTTTCCCAAAATGACTGAAAAAAGACTTGAAAATATTGTTTACGGGTACTTATCAATATTCTGAAGCCATTTCCTATTTAGCAGAGATGATACATAAACAATACGATTAATATTCATTATTTGAAAGACAATTCAAGCATTTCAAAATTACAAGTTCAATCACGACATGTAAACCGTAAAGAATATCGCTGTTTTATTGAACATAACCCTGATTCTATCGGTTATTCCAGGATCTTACGATACACATGCGAGTGTGCAAACGGCAAAAGAACGGTCGGTTGTTGTTCCCATATAGCTTCATTTATTTATTATTTGTCATTTGCGTGATATCAAACAAAGCTTATTAAACCTACAGAAACATTAAGCAAACTATTCCACAAAGAAAATATTCTACCCACACAATAAATCACGAAAGCGATGAAGATTAAAGAAGCACCTCACAGACGGCGCGGCACGTGCTGCTGCCGTCTGTAAGACGGTACCTCACCAGTTAAGGGTTAAAACGAAATTTCTACTCATTTGTCAGAGTTCATGAAATAATACCTTTAATTTTATTTAATTTCGATTTATATGTATGTACATATATTACATGTAGTAAATTGTATTCTCGTTAGTAATAAATAATTGTAAATAAATACTATTATTTTTGTAAAGTAATTATTTCTTTTCAAACTCTGTTAAGGTATTATTAAAGACTATTACCATAAAAATTCTAATTAATGGGAGTACAACTGTGCTTCCGCCGTTTTCTGCTATCTATTACGTTAGGCAAACGGCGGAAGCAAAGTTGTACACCTAATATTATAAAATATAATAAATTCGAATTCACGTTCGTATTGCATAAGTAGGCTGCAAATAAATTGGGTAAACGGCATATTTTACCAAAAAACATGAATTTGTTAATATAGCAAAAAATAATTGGTTTCATTTTAATTAATTTATTTCGACTTATTGCACCATACCAATCATCTTATAAAAATTATGTCATAATTTAATCATGCTTGAATCTATGTAAAAAAATGGTGGCAGTGTTATTTTTAATATGCAAAAGAAATTATTGAAAAATTCACACTGTTGTTTTACTTTATTTATGAGCGAGACAATCCAATACTTTTTTTAAATAATATAGCTACATGGTGGTGCATAACATATATTTTACTGTGCCACATCAGTCGAGTCGTTTTTTCGAGATAAAAAATATTTTTGTTTTTTGGCTTTTTGACGATAACTTGATTAAATCAATATTTTGATCTAAAAATTTACTCAGAGCTTACTTATTGTATAAACACAAAATATACCTGAATGGGAAAAAAATTCAAGCGGAGCCAGTTTTCATATGGTTATCTGGCTATACTCTTTGTTTTTCCAGTACGATTATTGAGTTACTCCCGTGCAGCTGTTCATCCTGAAGACTAATATCATAAAAAATATTTTCTATTTTTATCTGACTTAAAAAAAATCAAATAAGTGTTTTTTACTCTCCTATATATTTATTTATATTTGAACAACTTCATGATAGTAGTCTTAACATTTAGAGTCAGGGGGTGGTCGATATATCGACCAGCCATGAGACGATTAATATTATTTAATGTTTTTTCAGGAATAATTCATGCGTTCAAACGGGAAAAATAGCGCGAGAATTCCTGGAACCATCCTCCACCTTAAATGACCTAGAATCCAAGATGGCGGATCCAATATGGCGGATGATGAATTCCAGATATTTATCAACATTTTAAGATTATGGCCCGAAACTTGTTATTTGGGGTTTTTTTGTGTCGCTCATTACGACGCTGATGTCTACATCGGTCTATTCTCAAATCCAAGAAGGCGAGTACAATATCGCGGTCGATGAATTCCAGAAATTTATAGAATTTGAAGATTATGGCCCGAAACTTGTTACTCGAGGGTTTTGGGGGTCACTCATTATGATGCTGATGTTCAAATCAGTCTATTCTCAAATTCAGATGGCGGATCCAATATGGCGGATGATAAGAATAGACCGATTTGGATATCAGTATCGTAATGAGCGACCCCAAAAAAACCTCGAGTAACAAGTTTCGGGCCATAATCTTCAAATTCTATAAATTTGTGGAATTCATCATCCGCCATATTGCATTCGCTATCTTTGATTTGAGAATAGACCGATTTGGATATCAGTATCGTAATGAGCGACCCAAAAAACAGCCAAGTAACAAGTTTTGAGCGATAATCTTTCCTGCCAAATTTTTTTCATCGGGTTTGCCTTGCGTCCGTGGGTGGTCGATAAATTGACCAGTAGTCAGGTCGGGGCCTGCAAATAGGAAATTTATTGATTTTATTTATAAATTTCACGTCTAAAAAATAGTCGATTTTAATTGAAATTTCCCCGGACTCTAAAGGTTAATATACCTATATATTGCATCGTAGAATGTTCTTATCGAGTAAGTGATGAGGTCAATCCATTTTGGTGCAACACGATTTTGTCACCTGGAGATCCGAGATTAACACTGGTAACGCATCTGTTTTTCTAATGAAGCAAAGGTCACTTCCGGTCAAGCAGATAGCGGAAGCGACGGGCGTGCTTATGCATATCTGATGGGGAGGACAGTTACTTTACCTGGCGCAAATGGCAAGAATCGACGAATGGAGAGGTACTTTAGTATCTACTTAGTTATAAAGGAAGTGTCGCGAAATCATAGTATGCAGCGACCCATGCTCATGCAGTCGTTCAGATAGAATCCTTCGCTTATATACTGCAAGATGTAAGCAGTATTATTATTTGCCCGCGTTAATGTGGCTCGATTAAGCCAAAATATAATTATATATATGTAATTACATAGCAGCATTCCAAGCGATAGTAGTAATTTTTTCTATCGATAATATTTGCAATGAGTTTTAACGTACATTAAGGAAAACATGTTTTTTTAGTTATTGAACGTATATTTCAATATGGCAAAATCAGTCATTCATTGGAACAAGTGAATATCTGTTAACCATTAAATATAATACTTATTTCATTGGAATTGTTACCTCAAAACATGTACTCACATTAAATGGGTATTCAAATAATTAATAAATATTTACCTACTTCAAATAATAAAATATTTATTTCACAATATCCCATAATGGATTTATTAATTTCAAATGAACTCTTTCCTCAAAAGCATAAATGTTATTTTATATAGGTATACTAAAACGATGAACTTGCTTTATTCGCCGAGTTTGCTGAAATAATTATTTCACTAGGACAACTGACGGTTTATTATGAACTCTTAAATAATTCGACAACGATATTGAGCAATATTCTTGCTATTATCAAAAAAACCCACTACAGAATTTCCTCACCAACAATTTTAAGGCAAAAGAAATGTAACCTCCAACCAAATATTCTAACAAAAAATTGGGATCAGAGAAGAATCTCACAAAACAATATGTAGAAAGCCAAAGAACAAAATGTATAGTTCGTTCCAATTAGAAGGTATTATCAAGCCCTTCAGACTAAAGAAAACTTAAATAGTAGCAATATTGGTCCATCTGTGATTTCATTCTTCACTTCTGTATTATTTTGGAGTTCATCAATAATTAATGCTTGCAAATCCCAGATTGAAGTGAGTATGTATGTATGTATTGTATTGTAAATCGAATCAAGCTACTAATATTCAATATGTGGTATTTTGCGGGTTCGTGCTTGATTTATGGTCCATTTTCTATATAATTTATTTCATGGGAGATTATTTTACAAATATTATCTATTTGGTAACTGATAAGAAAGAGATCGGAATTTCGCTCAAACTACTTTCTTAATCTACAATAACTGTTGTTCAGCAAACATAAAAAATAAAAATTAGGGTGAAAGCACCGGTTAGCCGGACAGTACCTGTTCTCGGACAATAAACAACAAAATCCTTTCAAATAGTAAATTTCCGTCTCTTTCCTTCTAAGCAAAGATAAACACGTTTTCATTAGATTGTCTGTTTCTAACACAAGAGTTTGCAAGGTCCTCTGATGATAGGCATAGAAACGAAATATTCTTGAAATGGCCGTCTTTACACGTGGGCGTATTTTCAACGGTTGGCTACAGAAGTTTTAGTAGAAACTACTAAGTGAAATAGTAAATAAAATGATTGTTATTTGATATTTACTGTTGTGAGTTGTTCTTTATGGTAAATATGGATGTAAATTTTACATTTTTTGCATTAAAATTTGAGTATCATTACTTTTTGACCGTTAAAATTAATGTCCGGGGAATCGGTTTTAAATAAATTGCCGAAATCCTGTTTCGGACAAAGTTTCTGAAAACAGGTTCTAAGTAATAAACGTTTATCCGTTTTGCTCTAATAAATATCATGCATAATGTTATATTGCCCCTGTTCTTGTTTACTAACTACTCACATAGAATATACGGACCAGTTTCCGGACACCTTTTTCCGGCGATACAAGCTAAATAAACAATATTTTCTGTACGTATCCAAGAAATAGGCCATTTTCAGACTATGTACATTTAAATACAAATATAATAATTTTTTAGTCCTTTACTCTTGGTTTATTTATGCCATTGGTTTCAGATGCCGAAAGAAATCCAGAAGCAGCCTTTGGAGGCGAAATGCAGACAATTGTATACTTATTCAACAGAGGCCAGAGGCCAGAGAGCAGAGGCTGCCCTTCGCGATATAAAATCAGAAGCTTTTCTATAAGAGAAGCAAGTAGGTGTTATATGGTGTATCAAGAGCCACAGTCCACGATAAATTGTGCGGGAAATCACCGGCTATAAAAAAGAAAACCGGGCCACCACCCATTTTATCAGAAGAGGGGGAAAATAAAATCGCAGAATGGGCGATCAACATAGCTAAATGTGGTTTTCCTATTACAAAAGCAGGTCTGTTTGAAGCGATTACAAAAATTGCAAGCGATGCTGGCAAGCTTGATGCTTTTCCTAATGGTGTTCCAAGGGTGAAATGGTACAAGGGGTTCCTAAAACGCCATCAAGAAAGAGTGACCGCAAAAAGGCTGTTTTTTAGCCTATTTTTTGGACCTCGCTAGCGACCTGGAGAAAAATTATAAAAATATGTTATAGGTATCAAATTACTCGTCATTAAAAACCAAAGTGAGCATCGTTTTTCGTTTTTTGAAAATTTAAAAAAATTACCCCCATTTAGCGGTTTAAAAGGCCCAAAAAAATTAAAACATCGAAAATACCACTAATTATAAGATCATTTTTCATTGTATTTTTTTTATAAAATAAACCTTACAAAAGTAAAATCACGTATTTTCTTGATTCATAAGGGTCAATGTGGATTAAAAATTCACCCCAAAGCTCTCCCATGGGGTGAAATCATCACATTAACCCTTATGAATCAAGAAAATACGTGATTTTACTTTTGTAAGGTTTATTTTATAGAAAAAATACAATGAAAAATGATCTTATAATTAGTGGTATTTTCGATATTTTAATTTTTTGGGGCCTTTTAAACCGCTAAATGGGGGTAATTTTTTTAAATAATCAAAAAACGGAAAACGATGCTCACTTTGGCTTTTAATGACGAGTAATTTGATACCTATAACATATTTTTATAATTTTTCTCCAGGTCGCTAGCGAGGTCTAAAAAATAGGCTAACTTTGCGGTCACTCTTTCGCTGAGAGAGGCGGAGGGTATTAATAAAGCCCGATCATTAATTACTGAGGAACTAATTAGATCGTGGTTTAAGGAACTACAAACATTTATTCAAGAAAATAACGTTCAGGATATTTTCGACGATCCCACTCGTGTATTTAATGGAGACGAATCAGGGTTTGCTCTATGCCCAAAGACTGGAAAAGTGCTCGGCCCTAAGGGATGGAAAAATCTGTACACCCCATTAAATCTGGCAATGAGAAAGAAAATATAACTGTTCTCGTTGTTTTTAACGCCTCAGGGAAGATATATCCGCCTGTGGTAGTTTTTCCATATATATATGTATAAGAGAGACCGCCCAAGGCCTTGGTTAAAAACGTTCCAAAAGGTTAGGTAATAGGAAAATCGGATAGTGGGTGGATGACCGGTAACGTATTTTATGAATACGTTGTGAATGAATTCAACTCCTGAGTTACGGAAAACAGAATTAAGAAGCCAATTATATTATTCATAGATGGGCATAGATCTCACATGACACTTCCATTAAGCCTCTTCTGTGAGCAGAATGGCATTACTTTATATGCACTGCCCCCGAATACAACCCATATCCTGCAACCGGCGGATGTTAGTGTATTTAGACCGATGAAACAGGAGTGAAAAAACAGTGAAAGAATGGCAGACGCGCCCAGAAAATATCAACCAAATAAAAAATTTTTTAAAAATAAAAATAAATAAAGGGCATAGCCGGGTTTCCATTTGATGTCGGCCCCAGAGCCGATTTAAATTTCTAATCAACTTTTCAAAAGTACTCGGCCTAAGTATATTTTTGCCAAAGTTTCGGAGCATTATCCGCCATATTGAATTCGTAATGGCGGATTTTGCAATTTTCGTTTTTTGGCTTCTTCACTAAAACTAATCATCAGAAAAATCTGAAAAAATTCACAGTATTTTTCATCATCATGATAGACATTCTAAATTTTTTTGCAATTTTTCCGAATCAAAATTGGCGAAAAAAATTGCGAAAATTTTTGCACGCTATTTTTTTTTGGTTCCCATCGCGACGCTAACCCACATTTATCACCAATGCATAGCCCATTCCGAAATACACTTTATAGAATTTTTGCAGATTTTTGCAAGGGGTGCGCGGGGGTTAAAATAATGGAAAAATCCCTCATAATGAGTATTTCCGTCTATTTTACTCGCGGAGTACAATTATAAAAATATTTGACTCGCAAAAATTATGTTTATCGGGAGTTTCAGTTAATTCAAGACCAATCACGCGGCATCGCAAAAATTTTTCGCAAAAATTCTTACGAGTAAAACTATCAATTGGGTCATTCCATACCAAATCGAACACTTTTTGGAGTAACATTTCGGATTTTGCTCAAATTTGGATATATTGTAGTCTTTGTCGACGTTTAAGCGTATCTCGAAGGATTTTTCAAAATTTTGAAAATTGTTGATTTTACCGCCACTTGAGAAATAACGCTGCTTTTTATTCATTAAGTTATAACTGTCAAACCGGTTGTCAGCTGAGAACGATCTTTTGGGTACTAAAAGTGAGAGTTGAAAAATTAGAGAAAAATTGCGTCGATCAAAAAAAAAATTTGTAGTAATTTTATTTGCACTTGATTTAAACAAATATATTTTCATAGCTGGCCACTTTTATAAAAATCTGAAAAAAAGCAAGCATATACTTCGATATCCTCTATTTCATGACAAATAAACAAAAATACTGACACTTTTTAAACACACAAATTAATTGAAGTTGACGCCGCGTCGGCCTCGCCACGTCGGCCCCACCGCCAGCAGCGACATGCTTCAGGTGTAAACTGATGTTTGGATATAAATAACAAAATTCTATGTCTATTACTTAGGAAGTTACATAATTGGGGTGAATAGGATCAGCCATACTTTTCAAATGTATAATCGTATTCCCCTTCCTTTGGGATCCATAGAATCATAAAGTTTTTTAACCTCTTGTATTTTACCAGGATTATGTTTCTTATAATGTTTTCCCGCTACTTTAGGTTTATAATTTCTAGGCATTTTGACACATTGATCCTATTCACCCCAAAAAGCTAAAAACATGCACTGAATTACAAATATTTTGTCCACATTGTTGTAGCATAAAAATTAACTAAAACTATGTCGTGTGCTTTTATTACTAACCTATTGGAATCACTGACAATAATTACTTGAGTATAGGCTTCTTAAGTTTGGAGTTTCAGAGAAAGTTTTTGCAGCCACAAAAACAGCTGTCTAACAACGTTTTTAAGTTATGTATTGGTTTACAATCCTACCACAACAACAACTACAACTGCTGGTAACAAAATACTGCCAATCTTTATTGTGACTATGATATACGAAACCAATCAAGACCAAATAGAAAGGTTTTGGTGACTTATTTAGGTTTTGTGATTTTTATAAACACATTCCCACTTCTTGATCCTATTCACCCCATTCTACGGTAGTTTTTAGATTTTTCTAGTTACATCTTTATATGCTTATGAAGATTATACGTAGGTACAGTTACTCCCTCCATAATTCAGTACGACGGGGCTTTGAATTCTAAGAAAAATGAATTATGGAATACTCCCACTCCGTCCGTTAGAGAGGTACATACCTGCGCGCAACCAAAATAGACGCGTAAACTAAACCCGTATTCCCTTTCGGCGCATACCTGCGCGCAACGTACGTCATAACGAGAGTGGGGGAATGCTTCTCCTCTTGTGCTTCGGACGCTCTGAATTAACGAGGAGGGAATTATGGAGGGAGTACTGTACCTACCTATGACGAAAAAGACCACTTTTCCGCGCCCCGCCCGAAAAACAGTTCTACATTGTCCGACAATTTATTCGGGATGTCCAAAAACTAGTACAAAGGATATTTTTGAGGTTATCCTTCATTAAATATTAAATGGAATAAAATTTCGAAGATTGCATAATTAAAAATGTATCTTTTAACTTAAAGGGATACAATCATAATAAAACACCTTAAGATGCACGGAAATTGACAGAATTATGAGTATTCTTTTGTAGGAACTCCCTTAAGTGTCCGACAACCTGTTAGTTGACCCTATATTGTATACGTAGTGAACGCATCAAGATTATCCATACAATTTAACTGGAGGATTGTAACATACTTGCTACGTAAATGTTACTGTATACTAGTCACTTGCGGAAATAAAGCGTGTGCTGAATGTGCTAGAAGGTATCAAATCTAAACATTTTCGGAAGCGTTCGGTTGTACATTTTTCACTTGGGAAGCGTATTTTGGAACTTCATGTACAAAGTGTAAGATATAAATCTAATGATCGCATAGCGTTCATGAAATCTGCGCTCTCTCGTTATGGAAGTGTTAACATAATATAAGTACATAGAAGCATGCATCTGCATGCAGCAAACTGGATGTTCATAGTATTTTCCAAGTGTGTTTCAAATGATTAAAAGAATTTTTTAGGGAATCAAATATCATTTGCTAATGATATATTAAGTTCCTAAAATATTTTTAAAAAAGAATCTGATAGATACATGATTTTTCTATCATAGTTAGGTTTTTTGGAATTTGAATTCGGATGCTCTATGTAGGAGACTGTGCGACGCCTCGACTACGGAGCTACCAGAGCTGTTGAAATTTTCAGTGATTTTATTCCATATCAAATAACCTGTAGTGTAAACAAAAAATTTATCAGTTAATTAATTCGCTTGTTATTAGAATTCCGTTATATCGTTTTAGAATTATTAGATACCATAGTAGACTAATATACAATGTGAGGCATAACTCACAGGCCAGCGACGCTGGTTGCATATCGGTTAGGGCACCCCGTTCGCTACAGTTTCCTGTAATTTCATGATAATACCGATAGCTCGGATTCTGATCCAAGTCGATTGAATCAAGCGGAAAACACATTTCCGTAATTATTAGGCCAGGCAACATAGGTCAAAAAAGGAGGTGTAGGCAAAATAGTAGGTAAGCTAGGAGAGTTCGGCGTCACCCACGTGACCAAAGTTGCGGGAGATTTGAATTTTGCTGAAGCGCGCATGCGTCATGGCGGGGGATTTGAATTCACGCCGCGGAGCTCTGCCACCCACTCTCCAACCACCCACGTGATCAAAAATGGCGGGAAATTTGAATTTCGTATACGTCGTGGCGGGGGATTTACCGCGGATCTCTACCACCCACTCTCCAACCACCCACGTGAACAAAAATGGCATACGTCGTGGTGAGGGATTTGAATTCAAACTCGCAGCGTCATCAATTGCAACCCCCCCCCCCCCCCCTTGTCAGCACTTTAACGGTACATGCATTCGTTCATTGTAACTTTAAATTCCCCATTCGTATATTAAACTGTAGGAGTCAACGATAAAACCTCCATCGAAAGAAATAATTTCACTAAACGATTGCTCGTCGACGTACGTACTGCAGAAGCGAACTTACGAATCGTCGCTCGAGATTGTTTAGTTTAACCAAGCCGTCTAGAAGCGACCACCAATATGAGTCAAAGGAAGCGGGGAGCGTAAGTGGGGAGTCTCGCGCGGAAGACCTCGGCATCGCCAGTACACATTCGTCTTTTGAACCGCGTTCTTCATTACCGGAGTGTTCGTATCACACGAGTGCCGATCCGAGAGTTATACACGGTGCTCTTTGTCTCGCGTATCGGGTGTGTGGCCTTTGCATGTCTCGAGCTCGATTCTTCTCGGTGAGCGTGTACCGCTAATGTTACGCGCACGAGGATTCAAATTCGTACAAAGCATATTTCACGCGAGCTATTCCGTCGAGTTTATCCAAGACACTCTTCCTCCTTCAGCCGCCGCGCCTTTATCTGCAGTGTCAAGAGCGCTTAAATACCACACATCACCGCGCTCATACCATCAGTCGCATCTCGCTTTCGAAAGAAAAATGACATGTCTTCCGATCAGTGCAAGAATATCGTGAACATCCATCGACAGGCCTTCGAGCTCATTGCTCGCAAAAGAGTAAATCCCACCGAGATCACGTAGTGGATCCGACGTGGGACTGAGAGTTTGCGATTACTTAACCGATTGATGCATCGAGAGGGAACGTCGGTGTCCGCCAAACAACGGAACCAGGCCGCTATTCGGCAAGTGAAAAGTTACAGCCGAAAACTCAAGAGCTTGCTCGTGAGAGGTGGACGTCTGAATGAACGCGAACAAAGACGCAATCGCGTCTCGTGGGAAGATCGTCGTTCGGCGTTCGACGGGCGCATCCGCACCGGAGTAATCGTCAACTTGCGAAACCTGGATCCCACGACCTTTCTGCAGAATGTGCAAGCTCTATTCATACCGCGCATCAAGCACGCGCTGAAGAGGGAGAACGCCTTGAAGGTGAATGCTGTATTAGAGGGTGAACGTACATTGAAAGTTTTTAACTATCTCGCTTCGTTTCGGAGATAGCTCGAAGGGGGTGAAAGTTCAGGGGTCCATTTCACCCCCTTAAACTAAAATTGGGCAGCTATACAAAAATAGGGGTCTCTTATTTTTCGATAAACTTTATATTTACGAAGCTTCATCAAGATCGGAAGCGGCGGCCTCGGACGGTTTCCTTGTAAGGAGTAATTTCACAGCAATCTCAACGGCAGCGATATCACCGACGAGAACTATAAGCACGCCTAGAAGGTCTGGCGGGAATTCAACATCGCTACCCTCGGTGAGTACACGGACCTCTACCTTAAAACCGACGTACTGCTACTGGCCGATGTGTTCGAGAACTTTCGCAGCAATTGCCTCGAAGTGTACGGTCTGGATCCGGCCCACTATTACACCACACCCGGCCACACGTGGGACGCCATGCTCAAGTATGCCGGGATCGAGCTGCAGCTGCTCACCGATATCGACATGTGATGTTCGTCGAGCGAGGCATCAGAGGTGGAGTCAGTCAGTGCTGCAATCGCTACGCACGAGCGAATAGCGAGTACATGAGGAATTATAATCCGGACGAGGAAACAAAGTACCTCATGTACTACGACGTGAATAACCTGTACGGCTGGGCAATGACGCAACGTCTCCCGTACGGAGGCTTCGAGTGGGTAGGGAACCTCGACGTCAACTTCCAGTGGAATGTGCCTGACGACTCGCCCGTCGGCTACATACTCGAAGTGGACTTGGACTACCCGGAAGCGATCCACGATGCTCACCGAGACCTGCCACTGTGTCCGGAGCAGATGAAGCCAC
This sequence comes from Xiphydria camelus, assembly GCA_963678675.1. Lineage (NCBI taxonomy): Eukaryota > Metazoa > Arthropoda > Insecta > Hymenoptera > Xiphydriidae > Xiphydria > Xiphydria camelus. Next base: position 9,727,083 of record OY783194.1, read on the forward strand.
CGGGATCGAGGGAGTCCAAGCTTCTGACGACTCTGTACCCGAAATCGCACTACGTCATCCACTACCGCAACCTGAGGCAAGCTCTCGAGCACGGTCTCAAGCTCACCAACATCCGCAGAGTCCTGAAATTCAACCAGTCACCGTGGCTCAAGAGCTACATCGATCTCAACAGCGATATGCGGAAACAAGCCCGTAACGAGTTTGGGAAGAATCTATTCAAACTCATGAACAACGCGGTTTTCGGCAAGACCATGGAGAATGTGCGCAAACGTGTCGACGTCAAACTCGTGACCAAGTGGAAGGGTAGATACGGTGCCGGAGCACTCATCGCCAGGCCCAACTTCCACAACCGAATCGTTTTCGCCGAAAACCTCGTAGCCGTGCAACTCAGCAAGATCGAAGTTCTACTTAATAAACCGATCTACGTGGGGTTCTGCGTACTCGATTTGTCCAAGACGCGCGTCTACGAATTCCACTACGACTTCATGGCGAAAACTTTTCCGAATAACTCCAAGTTGCTGTATACCGACACCGATAGCCTCATCTACGAAGTGCGGGATGAGAACATTTACGACGTGATGAAACATCCCATTCAGCGCTTCGACACGTCCGACTACCCCGCCGAGAATGCCTTCGAGATGCCGCAGCTCAACAAGAAGGTGGTCGGTCTCATGAAGGACGAGTACAACGGCGAAATCATGACAAAATTCGTGGGCCTTCGCAGCAAGATGTACAGCGTGCGGGTTAACGGCGAAGACCGCATGAAGAAGGCTAAAAGAGTCAAGACGTCGGTGTAGGCGAGGACCATCGATTTCGATGACTACATCGACTACTTGCGACAAAATACGACGCAACACCGATCGCAATACCTCTTCCGATCGAGACTGCACGAAGTGCGGACTGTGCAGTAGACGAAAATCGCACTGAGTCCGCACGATGACAAGCGGTGCCTGCTGCCAGACACCACGGACACTCTTCGCTGGGGACACTGTAGGATTACGAATGTACATATGGATGTGGATGAATAAATGAATGTAAATATGGATGTGAATGAATAGGATTACGGCTGTAAATATGGTTGTGGAGAAATAGGATTCCGAATATAAATATGGATTTTGAAGAATAAACGAATTATTTATTCATCCAACAATTGTGCAAATCATCGAATCCTAGCCATTTCACAAATAGTCTATTTCAACGTCTCTTGAGCACCCTCTCCACTAGGTAGACGTCGGGATGTTTGACTGCAGTGAGTTCCTCCTCGTAGAAAGCACCTTCGATGGGTTGATCCTGGTAATCCTTCAGCTGGTACGTCACTGGATCGGTGCTTTTTACCCCAGCGATGGTGAATATCTCCGCTGTCCAGTTGGGTGTGTAACCCTTCTCGAAGATATGCTTAAACTTGCTGACATATACTTTGCCACCGAATTGGAACTTTGGCTTCTTCTTCTTCTTCTTCGTCTCTGCGTTAAAATTCTTGTGCACGCGTTGCAACAGCTGTTGAGTGTTTAGAGCTGTGACCTCGCGCGGTTTGATCCCGATGGTTCGATGTTTGCTGTCGTTGTAGGCGGACACCAAGTCGGGCAAAATGTCCGTCCACTTGTAATTTCCACGTAGGCTGAATTGCATCCACATCTTGTTCTTCGGGGTGCGATTGAAACGCTCGCAGAGGGACGCTTTCAGATTGCTGAAGGTCGAGTACAGGTTGATGCCGTGTCGCTGCATGAGAGTCTTGGACTTGGTGTTGTAGAATTCCTTGCCAGAGTCGGCTTGCAAGTTCTTCGGTACACGTCCCCGCTCGAGAATGGTCTTCATGGCAGCCGTAACGTTATTGGCGTTCTTGCTTTTGAAGGGTACGGCCCAGGCGAATTTCGAAAATACACCGATTACGGTCAGCAGGAAGTGGTGTCCACCGTTAGCTCTTGCGTAAGCCGACATGTCGACGAGATCCGCCTGCCAGGTCCCATCCAGACCGCGAACGTCAACATGCTGACGCGGGAAATTTCTTCTTGCTGGTTTGTGAAGTTCCCGTACCACAGCTAACTTCCCTTCGCCCATTTGTCTTCCAGTGGTCTCAATCTGGAATCCAACCGGTTAATGAGCTCGGAACTCTGCAGCGTCAAATTATGAATCGTTTTGCTATTCATGCTCTCCTTCCTCAGACTCTCTTGCAAGCCTTGAACCGTACGATTTACAACGCTCAGGGACTCTACACCGGACAGTTGGAGACTTCGAATCAGTGCATTTGTGGTTTGAATTTCCTGTCGTATCAGACTCTGCGCGGCACTCAATGTAACTGCATCGCGCGGCCGTGTGGGATGGGCGATATTGCACAGTCTTTTGTTCCCCACATCGTACTGTCCATCGTCGGTGAATTTGAATCCCTCGCCGGCAGGTCCCGGAGGACCACGTCCACTCCTGCTGTTCAACTTTCGTCCGAATACGTCGATGCTCATAATGGTACTGATGAAGAAACGTCGTGCGATCCCACTAATAAATTATGTCGGCTTCGCGCAATTCCTCAATGATGGATATGATCTCGTTGGAGTGACCCGAGTTACCGGCAGCCTGAGATGCTAGCAGCAGATGAAGGTGATCTATGAGTTCATTGGGATCATCCCAGTACGTGTAATCCACTCGTTTGCCACTCTCGGCGACCATGTATCGTGGTAGGCCTGCTCCTTTGCGTTTTGGTAACTTAGCGTGGTAGCTGATCGCTTTCGCGATAATGTTATTGAACTTGTTGCTCTTGGTATCCCGTATCTCTTCATTTCTGAGAGGTAATACTTTTTATGCGCATTCGTCGCGAGGATGATTTTTCCATAATTTTTTAGATCATCCTGACTCACGAGGGTCTCGTCGGGTGTCTTCTTGAATAGTAGCTCCATCAGACCAGTGGTGTTCGGATAAACTTCGTCACCCACGTGAACGAGATTATGTATGAAGACTATTCGAGATTTGCCAATCATCAACTTTTGTCTGGCGAGCTCACGTACATCGTAAATCGTGTCCAAATCTTTCATTTTCATCTTGCTCAAGTATTCCCATGCAAACACTTCCTCTTCGTCCTCCTCCTCCCCCTTCCCCTCCTCCTCCTCCACCTCCCCATCGAGTTTGAATGTGTCTCTTCCGGTGACACCACCTGCTCGTGCTCGTTGAAGGGGTGGTACTCGACACCGTCCACCGAATCGAGCACTTTCTCCAGGAATCTGTACTTGGGCTGATTGAGCGATTTCGAGTAGACATACACGTTCTCAAATCTCAGTCCATTGGGGTGAATCACGAGGGTGAGCAGCACGTTCGTCTTGCCGCAATTGGATGGTCTACAAAACACTGCCCGCACACTATTTGGCAGCATATCACCGTGCTGCTTCTTCTTCTTCTCGACACACCATTGCGCGAGCTTGTCAAAGTTCGTCACGGGCTGTCGCCTCGTGGACTGTTCTTCGAATCGTAATTCGGCCATGACTGGTGTAGGAGCTATAAGTAACGCGTTTATATATATAGATTGACCCTTCAGTTCCACCCCGGACATGATCATGCACGGATTTAAGACTGCAGCACGCATACGATGCGGTAAAGGTCTCTTCAACAGCATCATCAACAAACTTCCCGTCGAGCTGCACATTCCAGGATACCAGTACTGCGGACCGGGCACGAGGTTGGCTGAGAGGCTCGCGCGAGGCGACCCGGGGATCAATCCCCTCGACACGACTTGCAATGAGCACGACATCGCATACTCGAGAAACCGTGAGAATCTCGAAGTAAAGAATCAGGCGGACAAGGTGCTTGCAGAGAAGGCCTTGCGACGCGTATTCGCCAAAGACGCGAGCATTGCCGAGAAAGCGGCAGCTCTGGCTATATCGAACACCATGGAGATCAAGAGTAAACTCGGAATGGATCTCAAGAAGAAGAAGAAGAAGCCTTCAACCACGCTGAGGAAGATCGTCGGCGCAGCCAAGAAGTCCATACTCTCCGGCAAGAATGCGCTCACAGTCGTCAGATCAGCCCCTTCGAGGTGCGCGCGAGGCTGTCAAGAAAGCCGGCGGAAGATCGAAAGTACAATCTCCACGCATTCTACCTGTGCCTCCGAAAATTGGTGGCTTCTTGCCATTCCTCGTACCGCTATTCGCGGGTCTCAGTGCAACCGGAGCGTTGGCAGGTGGTACTGCTGGAATCGTCAAGGCTGTGAACGACGCGAGTGCCGCCAAGCGACAGTGGAATCACCAGTGGATCAAATCTTCATCAATACGCGAAGAGAGCGGACCGTGAGCGCATAACGGTAGCAAACCAACGCGCGAACCAAAACACTCGAGAAGACAGAATGCAACGTAGACAACTGCAAATTGACTTATTGGAAGCTACCACGTCGGCAGAAGAGCTGTTATATGGACCAGGAATAGACGATTCAATGTAAGTTATCAAATAACTAATACATATATCTATACATAAAGCGAGTGTAAAACTAAACGCATTTTTCTCGAAACTGTGTTTTCAAAGTCGGCTGCTACTCTCATTAGAAAACCACTCGACAGATTTGAATACAATTTTTACAGGTTGTTGTAGACATACAAAACTCGTGCTTAATCGAAGGATTTCTTTTTCTGATGAAAACTACTACTTTTTATAAATAGTAAACGAGCGTTTTTTTCCTCGAAAAATTGAAAATCAACTTTCAGATGCTGCCATTTTGCTTCTTTTCAAAAAAAAAAGCTTCGATTGAGCACAAGATTAACTATTAAACTACCAATGACTTTTCTTTGTCCGCTTGATTTCAGATGATCTAATTACGATCTATGATGGCAACCGCAAAACACGTATCGTCGGACGGGGTCCAACAAACGTGGCGATAACTGCCGTTATATTAAATTTTTCTTTCTCAAATTTTCAACATATTATGTTTAAACTATGTATATTAACGTAGTATTTCTAATTTCATAAAATACACTTAATTATTGACTAAAAAAAATTCATGGAAATACTTATTTTTCGGCGTCGCTGACTACCCCTAACCCCTTAAGTTGACTTCCATCGTCTCAATACTTTTAGAAGGAATTTCTTGGTCTGTGGTGAACATCAACAAACCAATACCGCGTGTTAGTGTCCGCAAACCTGCAGATTGACCCGCGGATCTAAAATTTCGACGATGAAAGGTGCAGTAAAGTGACAAAAAAATGTTAAGCCATAGAAAAAAAAAGGCTCTCGCGTGTGCAATGATGTATATGCAGATGATGGGAAATACTGGTGTGAAAAAGCGGCGCTCTATATAAATGGGTTAAAAGTTATTTACTGAAGAAAGAACTATTTGGTCATGTTCCATTATTGAAAGAGCTGAGAGAAAATGACCCCGACGACTTCAAAAATTATTTGAAGTTGGATGTAGAGACATACGACCTATTATTAAGTTTAGTAGAGACAGTCTCACAAAAGAAGATACTCGAATGAGAGAAGTGATTACTCCGGAGGAACGCTTAACGGCTACTCTCCGTTTTCTGGTCACAGGAATATCGTATGAGGATTTAAAATATTCTGTGGGAATATCTGCACAGGCGCTGGGATATATAATTCCAGAAAGGTGTGCCGTAATTTTTAACGCATTAAAAGCAGATTACATGAAGGTAAGAAAATATATTTTTTCGCTGAGCAGGGTGGCACAGATAAAAGTTATCAACCTCCGTATTAATCCGTAATTTTCCAGAAACTTTTAACTGTGCCAGCCTGTGTAGGGTCAATTGGGGTAATTGTGGACGATATTTAATGTTTTGAATTGCTTAAAGACTTTTGTGGACTTCCGCGCAATATTTTATACATGTAAATTAGCAGTCATATAGCTTGTAGTGTCTTCCTTAATAATTACTGGTGGTTTTCTGTAATTCAAAGATAATTGAAGGTTAAAAAAATATATTCAACATGGTTGTGCCCGTTTACATTTACCCCTATTTTTTAGGGGTAAATGTTAACACACTTCTATTGAATCATTGGCTGCATCAGTAAACTTTCTGGGGCAAATGTAAACCAACATTTAATAGTTACTGTGTAGCAAGATTTTGTATGATATAAGTCGTGTTTACATTTACCCTACATGTTAAAGGTGTTGTTTGTAATATAAATGGAAATATATTATAAACAGTTCTGTTTATTATAACGAAAACGAACAATATTTTTGAGAACTACACTAATAAAATAAACTTTATTTTAATACCTAGGTAAGTAATAACATTGTATACAAAATTATTTTAGGTGCGTTTACAATTACCCCAGTTCACATTTAATTACAATTAATTAGTACCCACATACCCACACATACACACATAGTAGTTAACACATTAATAGATAATAGTGAGCAATGATTTTCTAATTCTATACTTAAGGTAGTTGGACTGCTATAGCATTTTTCGAGCAATTTTTTAAAAATTTTGTCAGATCTTAGATTACATATAAAAAACTGATAACTTTTCGTCATGAATGAAATCATTCTGACGATTAAAAATAGAGAGATCTGGTTTTTATGTCTCCATTGAAATCAATGAGACAGGGCCGTACTTCGCCGCACGCACGCACGCACGCGCCACAAGGCCTTGTCTCTCATTGATTTCAATGGAGAAATAAAAACCGAATATCTTTATTTCTAAACGTCACAATGATTTCATTCATACGGAAATGTTATTAGTTTTTTTATAACCTAAAATTTGAACATTTTTAAAAAATTGCTCGAAAAGTGCTATTCTACCTTCACGTAGAACTTAACGTAAGTAAGGGCCACCACATACAAAATTCCGTAAGGCCGTAAGGCGTAAGCGTAAGCGAATAGACCAATCAGGATCAAGTATTCCGTTGTCCGTAACCCCACCACAACAGAATACTTGATCCTGATTGGTCTATTCGCTTACGCTTACGCCTTACGGAATTTTGTGTGCGATGGCTCTTCAAAGATTCTGTAGCACGGTTTGGTCTTCGTTTACAAAAGACTGCTCTCCATCTAGGAGAGTCAGTGGAGGAGGGGTATAAGCAGACGAACTCAACGAGTGGTTACATGAGTACGAGTTTGACCTCGCCGAGGTCATAACGTAGCCGTCTGAAATGTCTGTCGTCCTTGTCAACTCTTTAAAAATGCCTTCTGTCAAAACTTTGTTGATGAGTACCTCTGCCAATACTTGCTGCGTAAGGTCCATTTTTTGCAGCTTTGACGCAACATTAATCCCCACGGCGCGATATTCATTAATAGGGAGGTTCGGTAATTTTTTTAAAAATGAAAATCGATAGAGTTTGGGTCACAAAAACGTTAACCGAAGTTGTAACGCAAAATATTAAGAGTTAATCGTGCTCTAAATATTAAAAAATCATGAATTAACGCGAGGCTAGAAAACGGGACCTCGACACGAGGCTACGTTGCGTGACATAAGTTGCCAGACACCCCCGCCACAACGTCCAAACTATGCTCGCAACGAGTAGATTTACCGTAGAAAACGCAACAGCCAGCAGTACGTATTAAGTAATAGTGGCTTCAGCGCGGGTTTTAACGTCCACACGTCCAAAAATCACATACACTTCGTTGTTGCTGTCTCGGAACTAACTATTTCTTATTTAGTAGATGCTGCAAAGCCCGTTTAGAAGGGACAGAGTGACCAGAAATCACTCTGTATCAAGCTACACACCATATGCTCATCTGGGCCGCTAGGCCCGCCGGGTTTTTTCCGGTTGTAAAGTATTAGAAACTTTTTAGCAAGGGTAGAGTTATAAATCTGTACCCTCTCTCTTACATTTCTTTTGCGATAATAAATCATATTCTTAACCCTTTCACTCACGAACTTTTATTTTGACAGCCATACAATTGATAATGTATATTCCAGCTCTTCGATGCTTTAAATTTTAATTTTTTTTTAATAAAAAAAATTTTTTCTTTGTATGAATTTTATTTTTTTAGTTTATTTATAAATTTAATTTTTAATTTGTATGGCGATATGTGCCTTATACGTTCGTTACAATGTCCACGAATGTACTTCTTGTGAACAAACGGTCAAAATTCTAATTTATGACCTTATATATACATTAATCCACGTATCCACATTTGTGGTCACCATGAGCGAAAGGGTTAAACTTAGGATTATAAATATCTAACATCGAGCAGTTTTTGCTTATTTCAATACTCTCACTCAAGAAGTAATTGATTAAATTAATGTAGAAGTTTTCTTATCTATTATAATTTGCTTTTGGGGAACATAACAATGGTCCAACATTTGCTGCTACGGATTAAGGAAAAACCCCAAAGAAGACCTCAATCAGACCAAGTAATCATTATCATTCAATCTTAAATCTATGCTAATACATACATAGTTTGTAGATACAAATTATTCTTATATTCTAATAAGATTACATAAAAATTGATAGTATCGCGATCAAATTTATAAAAAATTAATATTCAACAGTAATCATCATCATATGATACGTTACGCAAATCTTTAATACGTGCACTTCGTCGAAGTTTGTTTACTTCAGAATCTTTTGAGGAATTTACGTCGATCTTATTGTTTTTATCAACTTCATCTGTCTCAACAATAAGCCTGTCCTCAAATAGAAGCTTAGCCCTTTTCCCTTCTGACCATCGCTGATTTACCCCCGAAACATGTGCCGATCCAAGAGAGCCAGATAGTTAAATCACGTTCGCGCTATATGCCTGCACTGTTCCCCGGGAGGAGGCGGAGCTTGTGTCTGGCAAGTGACGTCAAACCAATAAGAAAACGTTCTCGTCCCTAACGTTATCGCCGGAGTTACAATGTGCAATTTGAAGTAGTAAATTTTATTTTTTTTTAAATTCTTTCACGTACATGGTTACTTACACGTGCATAATAGTTTCCATAGAGAAATAACATACAATATTTTTGGTCCGAACCTCCCTATCGCTGGTTCGTTTTCGTGTGAAATGTCGGTGCACGTCTTCATGAACTCTCGTTGTTGTTCCTGAAATCCAATTTTCCTCTTTCGATTTTCGCCGCTCGAAGTGCGTAGTTTCATTTTTTTTCGGCGGTGCTTTGAAGCCCGTCTGAAAAAATACACAAAGATACATTAATTATATTTCATTTATCTTTTCAGCTTCCTCAATCGAAAGAAGAATAGACCGAGGTAGCATCACAGTTTCAAAATCGTTGGCAATTTATAAATTGCGGGGGTGCTCTTGATGGGAAGCACATCCGAATAATACCACCGCCTAAGTCAGGCGCTCTGTATTATAATTACAAAAAATTCTACAGCGTAGTTTTAATGGCATTAGTAAATAGCAATTATGAATTTATGTACGTCGATGTGGGGAAACAAGGAAGAATATCTGATGCTGGCGTGATCGAATGGACTTCGTTTTATAAGAAACTAGCAGCCCGTCCCGGCTTCGCACGGATAGATTGTGGATTGATTTTGTCCGTCCACTACATTGTTAGCTACGGAAAAATCCTAAACCCTACTATCAAAAAGAATTTTTATAGAGCCCATAGTTTTCATGGTATGAAGCCGAACTGTACTTGACCTTCAAAAAGTCCCGGTACGGCTGAATATCTCAGCGGGAAATCATTTTATAGAAAAATTTTTAATACAAAACTTTTAGAATTTTTCCCGGGCTACCCAATGGTCATATTGGATTTAACCTTGACCATGACCTTCAAGGTTATATCAAGGTCAAATTAATGTTGTTTCGCGTTCAAATGTGTCCTTGACCATTTCTTTCATGTTACCTTTATTGTCAGCGGAGGTCAAATTTAGGTCAAGTATAGTTCGACTTTTTGAACACCCTGTATAAGATTTACTAACTCAGAAACCTTCGTGGATATGTGTCCAACTGTTCCCCAAATTTTCATCGCAATCGGATGAACGGTTTAGGAAGGCATAATAATCATCCGTACCGGTACTTTTTGAACACCCTGTATAAGATTTACTAACTCAGAAACCTTCGCGGGCATGCGTCCAACCATTCCCCAAAGTTTCATCGCAATCGGATGAACGGTTTAGGAAGGCATAATAATCATCCGTACCGGTACTTTTTGAAAACCCTGTATAAGATTTACTAACTCAGAAACCTTCGCGGGCATGCGTCCAACCATTCCCCAAAGTTTCATCGCAATCGGATGAACGGTTTAGGAAAGCATAATAATCATCCGTACCGGTACTTTTTGAACACCCTGTATAAGATTTACTAACTCAGAAACCTTCGCGGGCATGCGTCCAACCATTCCCCAACTTTTCATCGCAATCGGATGAACGGTTTAGGAAGGCATAATAATCATCCGTACCGGTACTTTTTGAAAACCCTGTATAAGATTTACTAACTCAGAAACCTTCGCGGGCATGCGTCCAACCATTCCCCAAAGTTTCATCGCAATCGGATGAACGGTTTAGGAAGGCATAATAATCATCAGTACTGGTACTTTTTGAACACCCTGTATAAGATTTAGTAACTCAGAAACCTTCGCGGGCATGCGTCCAACCATTCCCCAACTTTTCATCGCAATCGGATGAACGGTTTAGGAAGGCATAATAATCATCAGTACCGGTACTTTTTGAACACCTTTTATAAGATTTGCTAACTCAGAAACCTTCGTGGGCATGCGTCCAACCATTCCCCAAAGTTTCATCGCAATCGGATGAACGGTTTAGGAAGGCATAATAATCATCCGTACCGGTACTTTTTGAACACCCTGTATAAGATTTACTAACTCAGAAACCTTCGCGGGCATGCGTCCAACCATTCCCCAAAGTTTCATCGCAATCGAATGAACGGTTTAGGAAGGCATTTGATATTACCTTAAAGGTCACGGTCAAGGTCAAATCCAATACGACCAATGGATAGCCAAGGTAAAATCCTTAAAGTTTTGTATTAAACATTTTTCTCTAAAATGTTTTCCCGCTGAGATAATCGGCCGTACCGGGACTTTTTGAACACCCTGTATAAGATTTACTAACTCAGAAACCATCGCGGGCATGCGTCCAACCATTTCCCAAAATTTCATCGCAATCGGATGAACGGTTTAGGAAGGCATAAGAGACATACAGACAGACACAGACAGACAGACAGACAAACATTCATTTTTATATATATAGATTAGTTGAAAATAAACTGAATTTTCCTAGCACTTCTGAAACTAAAGAACATTTAAACTTAGTTTTGGTTGGTGATGCAGCATTTGGACTACATGAACATATATTAACACCATACCCTGAAAAAGGCTTAGATTATCATCGAAGAATCTACAACTACAGGTTGTCTCGGGCTAGAAACGTCGTCGAAAATGCTTTTGGAGTATTGGCAACGCGTTTTAGAATTTTTTATACGGCATTGGCTATGGGCCCAGAAAATATAAATGTGATTGTTCTTGCAGCCTGTGTTTTACATAATTTTTTACGAAGAAACAGTATAAAATATTTGACAAGAACTACCTTCGATAAGGAAAATTCTAAAATCCATGCTATGGAGAAAGAAGACTGGCGTCAGGAAGGACCTGAGCTTATCGGTTTGCAAAGAAAAATAAGAAACTCATCATTATCAGCAAAAACAAACGGACTACAATATTGCCAATACTTTAATGACGTTAGGGGAAGAGTGGAGTGGCAAGATGAAATGCTACAAGCTGGTAAAGCTTAAATTTGTGTTAACAGAAGAAATACGTAATAAGGTCCAAAAGTTTCCAACCCGAAAATGTTAGTGACCCGTCTCATTACGTTATCACTATACTCTGTGCCTGTTTGTAATATAGGTAAAATTTGGCCGCCTCAGAGTCAGTAGTAGTTGAGCTATAGTAGCAAGAGCGAGGTGGTGTTGAAAATACTGAAGGGGGGAACCTCCTCCAGACAACAGGTTTTTCAATAATTTTGTGCACAAAACTGAGAGAGAGCATTCATTTGCATTTGAATTCACTCTGAGGCGGCCAAATTTCACTTATATTACAATGAGGCACAGAGTATAGTGATGACGTAATGAGACTGGTCATTGAGACTCGGTCGGGAAACTTTTGGACCTTACTACGTAAGAGGTTTAGTAATTTGGTATTTTTAAAATTGAATTAATAATTAAAATAAAATTTAAAATCAGTTTTCTTCTACCCACCTGCGAACTATTCGTTGGTAAATCATCTGCTTCTTGGGAACAGCTGTCTGTCCCGCTCAACTGAGAAAGAAGGGAATATCATCAGAAAAGTTAGGCAATAATATATTTGATGGCTAGTAAAAATTAATATACGTATAGATATCTATGACATAGTTATCTTTTGGTTAGTTGCTTTTTTTAGTTCTTTGTTATCTTAAGATGATTAATCTACTGATCGGACAATTGACCTAAGGTGACAACTTCTAGGAAATGTTGTAGAAAATGTTATTTGTTATTGCTGCATATTATTAAGTCTGAACGAGAATAAAAACACACAAAAATATATGACCAACTGAGCCAACATATTTTTTATTTTACGTACCTCTGCATTATTCGCGGCGGAATGTTCACTCGTGTTTTCTGCGTCCGAGTTGAGGTCGTCCTGTTCCGCCGAGTCGTTAAATTGACTTCCACCGTCGAAATCTTCAGTTTCAATGCTTAGAAGAGGAATTTCTTGATCTCTGGTGAACAGCAACAACTCAAAATACCACAAGTGTGGTTCATAAACGTCATCAGTGCCTGAACCTGATCGTCGGGAAGTCTCGGCTTTCTTAATCTCCTTACGAAAGGCCCCCCTCATATTTTGAATTTTTTTCATAACAAAATTTTTGTCGGCAGCCGGGTGAAATATTTTACAGTATTCTAAAAGTGCATTGTAGCCCTGCTTTTTCAAATTCCTGTTCATATATTCTTTGCTTCTAATTTTCCACAAAGCCAGATGCTCTCGGTAGATTTCGATGAACTTTGTTAGACATTTTTAGACACAATGACACTCATCCGATGACATAATGACAACTATTCGGTCGCCGCGCGATGTGAAATTAACCGAACGTACACACCGCAAGGTAAATTTAAACCTATAGGCTAGTGTTTAAAGAACTGGACAATGCACTCACTATATAAATTAACAATATGCTTGATTAAAGAGATACAGATACCGATTGGTTTAGCTAAATTTTACACGATTAGATTGACTCAGAGAGAGAGGGAGAGGGAGAGAGAGAGAGAGAGAGAGAGAGAGAGA